>WBNO01030927.1:315-47738 GCA_013400575.1 Peucedramus taeniatus
AAGGATTTAATTTTTCGTCATTGACATTTGGATTAAATGATGGTATGTTTACATACCAAAATTTTCTGTACTGATGCAACAATCTTTAGTGACTTGAATGCTATGTTTATTATAGATTCAATATTGACTGCTAGACATTCTGCTAAATAACTATTTATAACTTTTAATCTGACTGGCTTTGTCCCATTATTTTGTGAATTTGCTTGTCCTCCAACAACAGTGCCAGGCTGTGAAAGAGGAAAAACAGAGGAAAGTCCCTTCTGTGAGTCCAGTGAGTAACAATATGGAGTAAAAAGAAATTAAAATTAAATGAGAACTTTCAGATTGGAACAGTCAAAATGATGTGAATTTCAGAGGAACTTCATCTGGAAAACGGTATTTGAAAAACAGGCTGATACCTTAATGTGAAAGGTTTCCTTGACCCTTGTAGTAATACATTAGCTGTATTAGGTTCTCAGAATTTAATGACAAAGCTTATTTGGAGGATAAAAGTTGTGCTCATCTTCTGTCAGATTTTCCTAAAAGAGTAACATGAGAGATAAGATACAAACATCAGCTGTGGTCATAGAACTAAAGGTGTTTATTGTTATGAATTTGTCTTCCAGTAAAGAAATGTTCTGGTCACTTGACATAGCAAAGGTATTTTGGGTGGTCTCACCACTGACAGGATGGAGAACTTTCCTTTACAAAACTTCTGAAGCCAAGGGTGTTATACAATATTACCGGTAGGTAGATTATGAAAGTGAGAATGGAAAATCAATACAGCATCACACATGAGGTACATGCATCACAGCAAAACTCAAGGGCTTGAAAACTTGCTGATTACCATCTCTTTCTTCATTACTTGCTAATTATCTGCTTCTTTCTTATTTCACTGCCTAACTGCTGCTTCTAAACACAAAGAAATTCTCATCCACGTCCTCTAATCCGTTTACCACAATTCTCAGCTGTAGAATGATAGAACAAGAGGAACTAAAGTCTGAAACAGGGTAATGAAAGTGACTTTCGTGGACATGCCAAAGAGGAGATCTGAACATGTGGAGGCGAATATAAAAAAATTAAATATGTCTGTTGCTCTCTTATTCCTGACTTAGATTTTCTTAACAGAATAGTTCAGACTAATTTTTATATTCATTTTTAAAAATTGATTTCCAAAGAATTTTTTGTTATAAATATTTTTCTTGTCATCTCCCTTACCCCCTACCACTACAGGAGTTTTAGTATTTAGAAGGGAGATTTTTTTTTTTGTAGGTAGTTTATAGTAGAGTTAAGCAACCTACAAGATTGCCTGAAGACTCAAATATTTTCAGATCCTTTGGTGCTGAATCAAAACCATTATCAAAATAGAGGGCTAGGCCTAGAACATTGGCAAGGAAATAGTTTAACTCTGTAACCAAGACTGAGCATTGCTAAAACAATAGAAAAATATAATAGGCCCTGAAAAGTAAATGACTGCATGCTGTAGTCAACTATGCAAGTAATAACTTTGATGCTCTAGTTACTATTATTAATATTAATATTAATATTAATATTAATATTGTTGTTGTTGCTTTGTTCATTTGTTTCAACTCTGATAGCAGTAATTTACCTTTCTCCCTTGATGATCTGTGTCTCAGTCATGTCTCACTCCAATCTACAGCTCATGAGACAATTCCATGGAGAGTCATCCTTCCTCAGAAAGCATAAACCTGCAAAGGCATTGTAAAGACAGCTCCAGAAGAGCTGCTTTAGGAGAAGCATCCTGAAGGCAGCTCCAGTGCCCAGAGTTAAAGGCCAGTGACTACTGTGCCAGCACATGGACTTGAGAGTAGGATGGAGACAAAACCATCACAGCAGCATATGAAAAAAAATCAAAGGAATACAAGAACAGGATAGGTGAGGTACCCAGATAGTGTCCAGTTTAGGCAAAAAACACATCACCTTAGTGACTAATTCTGCATAAAAGATGAAGACTCTAAATGAAAGCTAATTAATATAACAAACTTCTTCTGACCTGAAATCATGATGTTAAATGATGTTGCTGCCAGGCTCATGCAGAGAATAACTTTTTAATTTCTGTCTTATTCAAGCTGTTTGAAGGTGCAGAGAAGTGCCTTTTTTAATTTGTGCCTGAAGTGTTAGGACACTTGTGCCCAGTCATAGGTCAGCATTGAACATTAGCTGGCCCAAGTAACTGAAGATACTTTTTTTGCATAAATGGAATGACCACTACTGTATTTGAATTAAAATGAACAAAGCAATGCACATGCTCACACATCCACAGCCATGAGTAATTGAGTATATTAACGCAGATCTGAAAACAACTCTACAGTGAGGGAAGCAGTGGGAGCATTGCTTCAGAAGGAAGCCAAGAGAGAGATAAGGAGAGCTCCTTTTAGGCTCAGAGCTGACCAAAAACAAGACTTGGATTTATGAATAAAGAGGTAGCCTCCTCTTGTTTATTCTCTTTGAAGAAAGGACAATCTGTAATTTTCCCTTAAAAATAAGCAGTTATATTAAATATATAACTGAAATAACTTGGTTTGGTTTGGTTTGGTTTGGTTTGGTTTGGTTTGGTTTGGTTTGGTTTGTTGTTGTTGGGAACAGCCTGACACTGGCTCATTCCCAGCAGCAAGAACAGCTCATCTGGGAAGTTATCTTTGTAAATAGCTTTGCATATCTTGACATTATCTACTTACATTTGGGTTAAGATGCAAAGGAACACTTTTCAAGAATATGACTTGAAAATAGTTTATACTAAACAATACATGCTTAATTATTGCACTTTGAACCAAAGCATGTTCTTGCATGTTATGAAAAGTGTCTAATTCCTCTGAATAAACAATATTTTCTCTCTGTGCCTCTTTTTCTTCCACTCATCTACAGATCCCACATCATGCTTCTTTAAAGAGAGATGCATTGTTCTTTGGGGGCAAATAATCCTGTCACCCCAGCTTGTGTGATGGTTTCATAAAGATTTGCATGGAAAGATGTCACAGAGTAAGAGACTACCACCTCTGCTGAGCCATGCAAGGGCTTAGGAGGAGGGATTGCTGATTCCTACATGCCTGCAGAAAATGAGAAGATCAGAGATACAATTGTGCACTAGAAAAAGGGACATGTACAAACATGTTAAGTAAGTGTATTAACCTAAAAGATCTGGTAAAAACGTGTTGTCTTGGAGGCATAGCTACTTGTAGGTGATGTAGTAGTTTGTCTCCTCTGCTTGTATGTCTAGAGGCACACAGACAGCATGCAAAACTCTTCTCCCCAGGATAAAATAAAAACGTCAAGTAAAACCTGTCAGGCTGTTACCAATATGGGGTTTTGGTTTATTCCTAGTCATGCAGCTTAGCTGAAGAAATTGTAGCACAAGGTGTAGGAAAATTTTTAGGTAATGCCCTGTATAACTTAGAGGAGATTCCCCATGTGGATAGACTTCCTTGGCTGAGGCTGGTAGGACAAGGCTTTTCTGCTTAAACAAACAGGGTCAGGCTCCTCTTCTATTGATAATGCTAAAAATTTCTGCTGTCAGTGGAGTTTAACAATTTTAAAATAAGCAACAGGAAACATCCAAGGACATAAATCTTAGTACTTTTACAAACTGAAAAATAAGCTATTTTCTTGGGTAATTTTGCTTTTTTTGCAGCATTTATACATTCAGTGTAAATTAAAATGTTTAACATCACAGAAAAAAATTGAGAAAAGATGGTAGAAACACAGAATCATGGCAAGCAGACAAACTGAGATCTACTTTACACATCAGCAGTGCTTCTCTGTTTAAATTGTGCTTGCTATTAGCTTCCACAGTGCTAAGTGCTTTAGATAATGTACTTTTCAAGGAAATTAAAAAAAAAAATCAAAAAATATCCAGAGAGTGTGTAGGTAGCTTCCATTAGCAGTAATGGGAGTTTGGGCACAGTCACAACTTACAAAATCCTCAGCTGAAAACCTGTTTATCAGATACTTGTTGCAGGCTGGGAGTGGGAGCACGGGAGCACTGAATTAACACCACACCTTTCCAGACACACAGTCTTTGCAGAAAGCAGATTTATCAACCATTTTTTTTTAAGTTCAGAGTGTGTTTTCTTTTAAAGAATTTTTATCCTGAATAAGCTTTTAAAAATTGATATAGGAATAGGAAAAAAAAAATGTTTTGCTATTTGGTTTTTTCCAGCTAAGAGAGTAGCCACAGTTTTTATTCTTTCAGCATCATTTAAGGCCAGTCTGTCTACACACGAAATTGAAAGCCCTTAATGAAGTGCTGAAAGTATATTTATTTATTTAAGGGTAAGACTGACTATGTTGTGTGAGATGTAGTACAGACTGTGTCTTTAGCACAGGATTTGTGAAGCGGACACATGCCAGAAATCCACCAGATGTAATAAATTGTCTCGGGAAGTTACTCTGTTAAATAATTGACAGTAACCTGAGGCTGAGTATTCATGAATTTGTTCAGCTTAAGTGGATGTCTTAAAAAATAGTTTACATCTGGGTATTTGAGCAATATTTTATGTAACAATGAAACTTCCTTCTGAGCCTGGAAGGAGGATCATCACAAAGCAGAGCCTCTGGAGGCTGCCACCTACCGGGACAGAGGGAAACACACAGACTCCAGCAGGGCAATCCAGGGCATCAGCGGTGCAACTTCAGGATTTATGCCATTTAGAGAGAGTTTAGGCGGATTTCCAACCCTCCTCCCTCGCCATTAAATTTAGGAAAAATATTCTGGATCAGCACTGGTGAAAAAAAAAAATCTATTTTTCAGGCCAAGACTCTAGGTTATTTGAGAAGTATTTGCAAATACAACTTTTTAAGGTATTTGTGAATGCCAGTGCAAGATCACATTTTCTAGAATTGTTGAGTTGTGTGTGCATGCAGGCACATGTATTCAGCACATCCAAAATCATCCTTGGCAGCTCTGCAAATACAATTCAGGCACTACCTGCACAGAGCCTCAGCTGTGGGATCTCAGGGTTAGGCTGAGATAGTAGCAGAGATATTAGATTTGATACATAACTGAGCAGTACTAAAAACTGAGTGGTTTAAAGAGATCCTAACTTTCCATTTATCATGTGGATAATAAATATAACTAATGTTTTTGGATAGATTTATTTATTTGCATGTGATAAAAAAATCCAAGAATTGGAGTAGAGAAAATATCAAAAAATTTGATTAAAGAAAAAAACATGAGATTAAGTGATTCCAGGATTCAGTTTAAATAGAACTTGGAAAAAAAAAAAGTTTCAGTTAAACTTTTTAGCAATTAAGAAGTTCCTAATTATCAAAATAAGTGAAAAATCATTTATTGGGTAGATGTTGAAACAGCTGCTTGGAATTTGAATCTCTTTCATACTGTTGTTTATGTTCTTCTGCCTTGTCAGAGTTTTTCTAATTCAAAATTTTTAACAAAGTGTAATTTGCATATTCTTTTAAAAATAAATATTATACCTTAATATTTATTTAGAGTACAACTAAAAAAAAAAAAAAACAACAGAGATGCAATTTTGGTGTGCAGAGATTTATCAGTGTACAAATACTTTTTCATGAAAACATCATTTTCATAATGCATCAAACAGAAGATAGTGGACCAAATAGTTACCTTAAAGTCAGAGCTGATTCTGGCAGAATGACACAAAATCTTTATTATCTTGCAGGTATCTATACTGTGAATTTCTCCTGAAACTCAACATCACAATGATAGAATTTGGTCTACAGTCTTATTATCTCTGAATCAGGATACAGAGATCAAAAGGGATACACAGTTTGACTTCTGTCACTTTGCTTCCACTGGACTTCTTAATTGCAGTAGCTGTTACTTGTCTCCAGTGTTGTGAAGGTCATAGAACAATTTCCATGATATCCTGGTGCTCTCACAACTTTCTGACACATCTCCCTTTGGAGCTGAAGTGTTCTGTGCTTGGTCTCGCTACCAAAAGCAAAGTCCCTGTGGTTGGTTTAATGTCCTGAGAGAATTAAAAGAAACACATGTTCTTTTTAAGTTGTCCTTTTTAAACTGCAGACCAGGGAAGTTTCACTATTAAGAGCTGCTGAAACAATGGTTCAGGCTTCTATGGAGTAAATTACATGAGACTGTGAAGTTTTTATGGATTTGGCCATGTCTGCTCTAAGCGGGCACTTTGTGTTAACAGTGCTAAGATAACTGAATTGTATTTTGTTCCTGTCTTCACTTCATAAAACTCCTAGTTAAAACAAAAAAGATATTTTTTCACTGGGGCTTAAAATATTAATTTTATCCATCTACTGATTCATTTTCATGTTTTATTTCAGAGGAATTTAAAATCACATTTTCACATGTGGAAGGCTGGTATAATAATTTAATTGTTAAGTTGGAGAGTTGTAGCTGATTGTGTTAAACATACTTTCCGGTTGTTCAAAATTGTAAATAACTGAAAAAATATCAGAAAAGCAAGTACTTTCTCTTTTCCCAATGAAATGCCAAATAAATCCACCCAATGCTTCTCATCTTGTAAACTCTTGGCCCATATTTTTGCTCAGCCATAACTTGAATTTGTTCCTAGCTATGAAGATTTTAGGCAGGGTAACATGGACAAGAGAGGAGATCAAAGAGGAATTTTCTTAGAATTTAGCTCAGATCTCCTATGAAATATGACTGGCTTGATCCAGAGTTTGTTTTCTTCTTTTCCTTTTCCTTTTCCTTTTCCTTTTCCTTTTCCTTTTCCTTTTCCTTTTCCTTTTCCTTTTCCTTTGGGACAATCATGCAAAACCAACAGAATAATGATGGAAGTTAGATAAGACATTACATTTTACAACAAATACAATTTGATTAATTAGCATAACACCCAAATGTCAAGTAGTGTGGGAAAACTTCCAGGACCCAAGATATTATCAATAGCTTTAGTAGTCAGTTCAGAACACTGAAACGTGAGTTCCTAGGTTTTTTTTCTAAAGCATATGCAAAATCTTAAATAATTTATTCTTTAATAATTTAATTTTATGACAAAAGCTGAGGGTTTTTCTCTAAATTTCTTCTGATTAACCAGCAAATACATTATGGTGACGAAAATGCCCACACTCAGAATTTTTCTAAGTTATTTTTCTTAAAATTCTCAAAAAACCTATTGACTTCGTGGATCAACAGGAAATCTGGAGAAATGTTCATGAAAATACATTTCAGTTGGTATCAGAAGCAGTTGGTTTTTGGGTTCTATGGAACTAAGGAGCTGGTGATTTTAGGAAATTTTGAAAGAGCATAATCCTGTATGATGCATTCTGGTCTCTCACAAGTGTTCTTTTTAAAAAACCCACAGCATTCATCTCAGGAAATGCAAGGACTAAAATTGTTTGGTTCAAAAAAAAAAGGATATGGGGCCATTGTTAACTAGACAACTTACGAGAAAAGAATGAAATATTTTAATTTATGGCTTTCATATATTAGATCAACTCCTCAACTGACATAAACAAGAACTTTATTACTGGTCTCAGAGGAATTACATGCCTGGATCACTTTGCTTGTGGAGATATACTGCTCTACAACACTCCTACAGTATCTCACAAGAACAAGGCTTGTTTTGATGGCTGAGCTCTTAGGTGCATTGTCACTGTATCAGAAAATTGTGTTTCTAAAAATAATAAAAACCTTAATGCTTCAAGGTTTTTATTGTTTCAGATGCCATATTCTACTCAGATGTATGTCACATGTATGTCATATTTTGTGTCTATGTAAAGCAGTATATCTTAATCCAGTTCATTCAATAAAAGGCAATAAGATTTTTGAAATTCAAGGAGTATCATTTTAAGGATAGCTGCCTTATTTATTAGGCTGTGGAATTTTATATAATTAAATGTATCACAGGTGCTTTGGGTAGCCACTGTGTTCACAAACCCTTGACTTCTCTTTCTGAGCTTCATTGGACATTACAAAAAATTAACTTAGGAAAATAAATTGCCTAAAGCAAATTCATATGCTACTCAGAATAAAAAATAAGGTGCCAGAAAATATGGCTTTGCTGACCTCTGAAAAATCCTGAAACATATAATGGAGATATATGCATTTAATGTCTTTTATCTACAAGAGTATGTCGTTGTATATGCTGATTTCACAGTGATAATTGTGATTATTTTGTTTTGTATTGAATTCAGAAAAAAAAACTAACAAAAAATGAGAGCTCCCATGACCTACATACTATATGCTATAAAAAGTGACAATTATTAGTTATACATAGTTCTTAGAATATTAACTGACTATATTATTCACTGTTATTTTATTATTAATCTTAGAATCAATTAAACAGCTGTTAATAGCAGAGGAAAGTTGTCACTTATATGCTTATCTGTCACCCCACAGATTTAAGCATTGTTGTTTACATTCAACTAACAACTAACAAAAGGAAGTTAAAATAATTGTAATTACATCTACAAACACAGAAAAATGTTCATCCCTTTGCAATCTGTGTGCAAAAGAAGGAAAATATAAAATTCATAGTCTGTAGTAATGGAGTTTCAAGGACAGAATGTTTCTATAAAGGAAGTTAATTGGGCAGTATTCATTCTTGCTCATCACAGTGTTTAGCAGTGTTTCAGAGCCCTACACACTGAGTGGTGAAGGCCGTTGATTTTTCATGATGCTTCAGGATGACAAGTGATAAACAAAAATTATAAAAGGCATAGTACAATCCCAAAGTGCATGCAGAGCTACATTCATTGTTTTTGATTTGCTGACTCACAGAAACTGATTCCAGTTGAATTCTCATGATGACAGCTTATGATAATAAAAGGACTCCCTAAATAATTTCAGTCCTTGCATTCATTCTGGAGCTATTTTAATTCTGTGAGAACTGAAGCATGTGCAACTCTTACTAAAATATTTATTAAATAAATGGCTCAGACCACAGCTGTTCTGAGTTCTGTCTTTATCTCTATCACAGACAAAGTGGCTTTCATTTTCTCCTGAGTCCGTGGTATCTGGGGAGTGTGGATACCACATACAGCCTGTGTTTCAAAATGTGTATTTTAGAAAGATGGAGTGAGATTCATCTTGCTTGCTGTGTTTTAGAAGTCCATTTCTCAGCTAATTATTCAGTATGAGCTTGTGGGATGATATTTAACTGATGTTGCAGCACAAATTTATGATAAGGCAGATAAAATGTGCCTGTAAGTCCCACTTTTCTCCTGTTGACTCTGAAGGGAGCCTTAGGTGACTAGTGAGAGATCTGCAGTCTGAATGCGTGACATTAGTTGATATAAGTAGACATTTACACTGTGATTCAACTCATGGTAGGCATAGCTGATGAGTGAAAGCCCCAAGATCCTAGTAGTAAAGTGTAAAACACAGCTTTATAGGAAACTGCAAGTAGTTTTAAAGTCATCCTGGGTGGAATGATCACTCAGGGATCATTTCATTGGGCCAAAACCACTTGCCTTTAACTTCCTCTTCTTCTCTTGAATTCTCTCCTCACTGGAAGATAACAAAGCAGAATAGACAAAATATATCTGATTTTAATCACAAGAAATGACACTAACTTAAGTTCTCACTTAGAAAAAGTTGTTCACTTTTTTCTCTGTAGGAGAAGTAAGGGATGATTAATTATATCCTTTTTTTGTTGTTGTTTCACTAAATTATGCTAGCCTGGTCTTTGGGGCTTCTTTCCTTTTCCTCTTAAGCCCACATGATCTCCTCTATGTTTTTTGAAATTTTGTTTCTTGAACAACCCCTTTCTTTAACAGGCCCATCAGAATTATGCTCAGTTCCGCAAATTCTCAGCAGGACAACAAAACTTAACAGTTTGTTAGCTGGAAAGGATTATATTTGCTTTGGCTGTACTATGGTGGCAACTCGGGATGGGAGAAACAAAATTGGTTTTTGTCCTCTTTGTTTTTAAGGTTGCTAAATTTTCAGTTCAGTATCAGTTTTCTTGTATGGGTCTCTGAATGCAATCCACCATTTTTCACTTCTATACTTCCCATTTCACTAATCCAGCCTTTAATACTGGTTTCAGTATTGAACATCCTCATTACACCATGCTCAAAATCCATCTACAGCTCCCAGCTTTTAGTGTGATGCTCCTACAACCAAAATTTTATATAAAACCGGTTTCAAAAATGATCTGGAATAATGTATTTTCCCGTTTTCAATCTGGATGGTGAAACTTCCCTTTCTGTATAACTTGTTGCATCCTTCACATTTAGGAAGTAATTTACTAAAGCTCAACTAATTTAATAATTCATCTACTAATCTTAATGTCCTTGTGTAAATAAAAAGCTTCTCAATATAGCATAGCATCAAATATTTTACTAGACTTTATGGGGTCGAGATTTTTTTCACCACTTTCATCCAGTCCTGTGTTTGAGCCTGCAAAAATTGTCTCATTTGGCATCTGAATCTCATCACCGTGAACAAAATGGTACAGCTAAGCACAGATACAGCCATTTAACCATCCCCTTTTCTGTGAACTGCTCCTAATGCTAGTTTTATTTTGATGGTTGTCAAGAAGGAAGGACTAAAACATCATATCTGAATGAAAGCTTCGTTATTAAATGCACTGAACTATTTTACCTTGTTATTTTGCAGGAGCTGCTTAGCACAGTGATAATGATTCACAGTATTGTGACTAGGTGTAAAAATATCTAAAATAGTTGGGCTTATAGCTACATTAAAGCATGGTGTAATTCTATAGACCAATTCCATTTATTTTACAGAAGAGTATGAAAACAAGGCTTTTAGAAAACAGATCCTCTTTCCATTCCAGGGTTAAGAATTAGGGAAGATGGCTTCATGATAAGTAAAAGATAAAGATAAAGCACTGGAAATATCTATGTTGTTTACTAAAACTGCTGTTGGAGTAAAGATTGAATTTCTAGGGAATTTGTCACAGAAGTACAGGAGGAAGACCAATAATATTCTTAGCAATGAATAGGCTTTGGAATCAACAAATTATAACCTTTTTAGAATGATAATTAATAGATTCTGCTCAGGCTTTCATATTCATTCAGATTTGTAATTTTTTTATTATCTTTCTTCCAGTTCATGCCCGAGAAGTTTAGCACTTCCATCCCTCTTCAGTTCCCCAGACTATCTGCTTGCCATCCCATGCACTGACAAAACACTTGCAGGCAGTGCAAGACTGGTTGGTGGGACAAATGCTCTTAATCTATGCCACAGTCTCTCACTGATGGAAAAAATCCAGCAGGGATTCTATTGGAGAAAGGCATTTCAAGTTTTAGGATCCAGTCCTCTTAAAGCTAACATTTAACTGCCTGTAAAATCAATGGAGAAAAGCAGATGCCATTGAAAGACTCCTGAGAGAGATTTGTTCAATACTCTAACTTTGAGGGCAGACACAAATGAAGTTATCCTGGGAGAAAAGAAATATGATTAATGAAATGTTAAGACAGATTTCTTACCCTGAAAATGCTTGAACACTTATGCTTTAGTTTTATTCTAAAATAAAACTATATCCTTGCAATTATTTTATAGCTTTTGAGATAGGTCTGGTTTTCATACCCTGAAGTCAATGGTAATTCTCTATAATTTTATTTATTTTCAGAGTATAAGAAAATGCCCTTTGTCATATAAACTGATGCTGGAAAAGATATTTGAGAAAATGAAATATCTACAAAACATTAGAATAAACACTCTATTCTTGTTAAATAACAAATTGTTTATTTATTTATTTATTTATTTATTATCTCTATATATTTATTTATGGGAGAAAACCCCCCAAATTTTTCTAGTAAGTGCACTATTTGGCACAAAATCTAAATTCATCCCATGCAACTAGAATATAATGTTAAATGACAGTTTAGGAGCTATCTCCTTACACACTTCACTGGATGTCTGCTCTGAAGTAATTGAGGCAAGGAAAGAGCTAAATGGGTCTAAAGTAGGTCAGGGATTTTAGTTTTTCGGATGGGCACGAGATGGCAGCATTGATCAAGGTACGACTTCACTTCAGGGCGTTCCGCTAAGGGCGAGACACCCCCGGAGAACCGTGTGAAACGTTTGGTTTTATTTTCCCGTTTTGAACAAGAATTCACATTAAATATTTATTGCAAACGTATGCAAGTTCCAGGGCTTACGACTTCATAAAATCTGTTTGTGTGAGTGGTACAGGAAAGGGCAAATAGTGCTTCTGAAGCAGAGATTAATTAAAAGCCCATGAGAACAAAAACAGAGGGAAGTGGGAAAAGTCTTTATATAGAACTGACACAGGTGGAAGGGAGAAAGGATGCACACGTTTCAAAATGAGGAGTAAAGGTTAGAGAGGTCACAGGGAATGCCAGAAAAAGCAGGGGAGATTAATGGAAAAGCATGGGGGATCATGAGATTTTGAGTAAAGGATTTGGGCATCAAACCAACAGATTTTGCTTCTTACGTATCAGAATTACTGATCATTTAACTGACTCACCTTCAGTGCCCTACTACCATTTAAAAGGAAATTTTGAATTCAAGCTTTGTATTTTCTCTATAAGTGACAAGGATGAAATCATAAGCTATGCAGTCATTGCCCAGTGCCTGAGTTTTCAAAATGAGTCACTACAGTTTATTTGCTTGACTCATGAGCTGGTGATGGCAAAACGACTCACCCACCTGAGTCACTCCCAAATCTTAGCAACATTTGCTTCAGGACAGCTTTTTACCTTGAAATCCATCTGCCTGCATATCTGTCACAGAACTTCTGGTCAGACTAATTCCCAACAGGATGGTAAAGCAGCCTGCCAAGCCATCACCTCTGTGCAGCTGGTGCCTGATATACTGGTCAACATTTTGTGAACTTCTGTCTGCAAACGAGGGTGACCTCTGTCTTTGTGACCATAAGCCCCTTGTTCAGTGGAGAGCAAAGAAGAAATGCCCTATTCAACCTAACAAGTCTCTATAGCTTGTTTTTTCTGCTCAGTAGAAAAAGCAAGTGGTGGTGATGAATTAAAATTTTATGACAGTGATGAAATTAACATGAAGTTTGTGCACAACATGATCACAAAGCCATAGACAAAAAAAAGAGGTTTTGGTTACTTCTGGTCAAAGAAGTTACTCCGGTTCAAAGTGGGAGTTAGTTTTAGGTGGGTTTAGTGTGTTGACCCTGGCTGGATGCCAGGCACCCACCAATGCTGCTGTCACTCCCCTCTGCAGCTGGACAGGGGAAAGAAAATATAATGACACGTTCATGAGCTGACAGAGAGAGATCACTTACTGATTACTGTCATGGGCAAAACAGACTAGAATTAGAGATGTGAATTGGATTTCTTACTAGTAAAATCAGAGCAAGATAATGGGAAGTAAAATGAGCCCTTAAAAACACTTTCCCACCCTCCACCCCTCCCTCCTTCCCAGCCCTACCTTCTCCCCCAGCAGTGCAGAGAGGCAGGGAATGGGGTTATGGTCAGTTCATCACACATTGTTTTTCCCATTGCTCAAGGAGAGGAGTTCTTCCACTGCTCCACTGTGGGGTCCCTCCCACAGGAGACAGTTCTCCGTGAACTTCTCCAGTGTGAGCCCATCCCACGGGGAAGAGCTCTCTGCGAATTGCTCCAATGTGGCTGCTCCAACTCTTCCATGGGGTGCAGCCCTTCAAGGACAGGCTGCTCCAATCATGGATTCCCCATGCATTGACAAGTCCTACCAGGGAACTTGCTCCAGTGAAGGTCCTCTCTCCACGGGCCTGCAAGCCCTTGCCAGGACCCTGCTCCACCATGGGTTTCTCCCAGGTTCACAGTCACCTCTCAGGCACCCACCTGCTCCAGTGTGGATCTCCTCCATGGGCTACAGGGGGATCTCTGCATCCCTGTGATCCTCCATGGGCTGCAGGGGCACAGCTGCCTCACCATGGGCTGCACCACAGGCTGCAGGGAATATCAGCTCTGGCACCTGGAGCACCTTCTGCCCCTCTTTCTGCACTGACCTGAGTGTCTGCAGCGTTGTTCCTCTTGCACATTCTCACTCCATTTCTCTTTGGCCATAATTACATCTGCATAACAACTCATTTTTCTCTTAGCTATAATATCATGGAGGTGTTACCACAATTTCTGATTGGCCCAGCCTTGGTCAGCATCATTTCCATCTTTGGAGCTGTCAGGGATTGGCTCTGCTGGACACTGAGGAAGCTTCTGGCAGCTTCTCACAGAAGCCATCCCTGTAGCCCCCCTCCTACCAAAGCTTGGCCATGCAAACCTCATACAGAGGGATTGGAAATGACATGGTCCTGGGCCGTGGCTGCTCTTCCTGTTCCCCAGGAGCTGTGCTGGCAGCCTGCACTGGCCTGCTCTGATACTCCTTGGGTCTGTGGCCTTGAACCCAGCTGGGGAGGAAGTGTGGGAGGAGAAAGAGCTGGGAGAAATTAGGGAGAGGTGGGGATACTTCTGCTTCCTACCCTTAGGAGCTGCTCAGGCCTGAGCTATCATATCCCTGACTGACCTCATTCCTGCTGATCCTGACCCTATCTTGCTGACCTGGTGTCCTGGCTTGGACTCAGCTTGTCTCTACCCCCATTCTGTCCTCTTGCCCAGGGATGTGCCCAGTGCCAGGGACTGGGGCTGCCCCAGTGCCCCAAGCTGTCCTGCTCTTGGCAGAGGGCTGTAATGATCCTTGGCTGCCCAGCCCCTGTCCCACTGCCTGGTGGGGAGCCCTCTGCCTGAGGAAAACCTGGATAGGCAACAGTACTGAGGAAAGTAATTTTGAAATCATGCTTGAACACAGAACGGAGTTGTCCATGCTGTGTGCCACTAAACACTCAATTCCCATTCTGAAGTACATTAGCAGCAACACTGCACATGAACCGTGGGGAGGAATTCATTGTCACACTCTGACCAGAGCAGGAGAGGCCTCACACAGAGTACTCGTTCCACTTTCAGCACCAGGTGTTAAAGAAGATGTAAATGGTTTAGACAGAATTCACAGGACAAAAATAAAATATACAAAAGATTTGGAAAGCATGAAGCAGGCGGGGGAAAGCCTGCTCTGCACTGTTTGATCTTGAAGATAGTTAAGATGGAATTTTTTGGGAATGATCAGTTATACAGAGAAAAAGTTATTACAGTAGTTTAATTGGAAGAATAAAACAGCTTTATTTTTAGTATGAGAAATGTTATTCTAAGTTTGAGAATGGTGCAACACTGTGAGACTGTGGTATGTGCTTCACTGAATTTTTGCACAGTAAGTATAGAGAATGATCTGCTTCCATAATCTCTGATCTCTTGAAATACCTACCAAACCCTCATTTCTATTGCATGGCAGATATGAACCACTCCTATTTTTTTTTAATTTTGTATTAATATTTATTTAATATTTTTTCTTATTTCTCTAACATTAGAGGCAGTTCTCCATTGTAAGGAGAGCAGAGTACTTGAGGCCCTTTAGCAGAACAGTTAAGATGGAATTTTGCACTAGAATGTATGCACAGCTCAAGCCCTCAAGAGCAAGGTCATCCTTAATTACACTTCATTAACTGCTGTTAAAGTTCCTTGAGATATTGCAACATAGGTATCAGTAGCATCAAGTACACATCATTATGAGATATTTTCTGCATTACCTGAACTGCACAGGTTATAGCTTGGAATTTTAATAATTAGAAGCTCAGTGTTATCTTACAGCATCTGTAAACGTATTTATTTGGTGAGTAGGCTAAAGACAGCTAGCTTATTTTGTGGCTGAAGGTTGTGTTTATAGCTTAATAAAACATGGCCTGTAGCTTTATTACAGCAATCATCCTTGTGGGTTGTTTGATGTCTTTTTTTTTGTTGTTGGTTTGTTTGGTTGATTGGTTTTGTTTGTTTGGTTTTTTTTTTGTTTTTTTTTTTTTTTTTTTTTTTTTTTTTTTTTTTTTTGTGACTACAGTTTTTTTTTTTTTTTTTTCTCCTGCAGAAAAAAAACAAACCTGTGTGGCTTAAGAGTATGTTGTCATCCCTATAGATTTTTACAGAATACTGTGACGGGAATACTGGATTCTATAACATGGTTTAAAGCTCCATAGGAAGCTTCTTGTTCTATTTATTCTAAGCCATCTTAGTGCAAGAGAGACATATTCCTCATGTAGAATTCTTGCTGTATATAAAAGTTATTTTTCAACATTAAATTCCATGAAGTTCACTATACTGAAACTATTGCTGCATAGCCAAAATCAACTTGAAGTAAAATCATGAAGTAGAAACCCCTCAATATGTATTTTATTATTAAAGAAAGATAGAAGAAGAAGCCAGAGATCAAAAGGACTAGAGAAATAAGTTCTTCAGTGTTTGTGGTTCAGCTTTTGCATTTAGTAAAGAATGGCATAAAACTCTAATTCACAGGTTTTCCCTGTTTTTCTGCTTTGTCAGTACCAACTTTATTTTCCATTCTGACCTCTTATTTCTTGATTTCTTGGTTAAAAATATTTTAATATACAGTATCAAAAGATTTTTTTTATGATTTCAGTACTGAAATTGTTGTATAACAAACATCTGTGTGATTGTTATATGCTGCAATCAACTCTAAATATTATACATAAAAATGAGAACAGGGTCAAATCCAATAAAAATAACATAAAAATGTAATTTCTCTAAATTATGACAGTGCAGGATTCTACCAATAAATATGTTGTTAGTGCTCCTAATACTGCTTAGATATTTACTCTGCCTTAACATGGGAATGCTGCTAAGTTGTTCTAGCTACTAATCTCAAATAAACCATTAGATGGCAATGTTCACATGGCAGTACATTTGCAGCACTGCTGGAAACTTTAAGGCATTGTGTATTTCTATACATTCGTTTATTTCTTATTCTAAGCATCAGTGTTTTATCACTTTTCTACTTTTTTTTCCTTTCTTTCTTTTTCCTTTTAATACAAGGCTAAAAGAAACCAGACATGAAAAAAACCCCTGAGGTTCTCTTCCTGTAATGTCATACACTGCAGGACTGCTTCAGAGCTGCAGCTTAGTCTTTATTATTACAGTTTCCCCAATAAAACTTCATTTAAGTAATCAGGGCAAGGCCAGGCAGAGCATTAAGTAGAGCAGATTTATGCACACCTTAGCTGTGTAATGAGGCATAAGGCAAAAGACCATCACCACCTCATCTGTTTTTTTATAATGCAAACAAAATAGCCATTTAAAAAAATTAAAAGCTGGAATTTTAACATTTAGATCTCAATGTGATTGAGCCTTAATATCCTTAGATTTTGAAAATATTTTGAAAATATAATAAAAATTTGCTGGTAAACTTTATTCCTGTGTATCTCTGAAGTTCTTTGATTGCAATTAATTTTCTTCTAAAATGCTAATATTATTATTAATCTGTCAGGTCTTTATTTTAAATTTTAATCCAAAAAGGTTCTGTATTAGACTTGTATGTTGCTTCTTTCTGTCTTATACATGCTGTAAAGTCCAAAGATATTCTAGTACTGGTAGCAGGATTCACACTGTCTTCTCTCCCTGGTTGTTACAGTGGAACTTCTGGAAAGGTGAGTGCTCATGTTAAGCTACTTGTCTGTGTTTTGTCTAAGGCTCAGCCTGTGAAGTTCAAAGAAGGGACCACATCTTCCACTGATGCAGAAAAAACTAGTATTTTGGCAGAGAGCATTTGAGCATTCTTTGTGGTGATCAGAAGGGAATTGTATGAAAAGATCACATTTTGGAAACATTCAGAAAGCAAATCCCCTAGAGCCAGGAGAAGCTAGTACATTTCAAAACATGAACTGCTAGGAGAGCTCTCCATTATGTATGCCAAAGACTCCAGTAAAGCTTTCTCTGTTAAATACATTGATAGGTCTACAGGATAAAGAAGAAATGAATACTTTCAGAATATAATGAAGTCAATGCTGTTTTAAGAAGGATGGTCACTTCAGCACATGAGTCTAAGTGTGGTGTCCCCATTGTGCATGTCTGTGCTAATAAAATTAGAATTCTTAAAGAATATGTAGAGAGCAAATAGACTGTGATGAAAGGACTGGAGCACCTCACAAATGAAAAATGGCAGAGAGAGTTGGGCCTGTTTACCCTGGAGAGGAGAAAGCACAGGGGAATCTCATCAAAGGCTGTATAAACACCTTCAGACAGGTGTGCAGAGAACAGCCAGGCTCTGCTCGGTGGTGCAGGACCAGAGGCAGTGAGCACAAACTGAAACACTGGAGGTTCCCTCCAAACATTAGGAAGTGGCTTTTTTTTTGTTTTGAGTATAACTGAGCAATGCCACAGATTGCACAGGGAGGTTGCCTAGCCTCTGCCCTTGGAGACATGAAAAAATCAGCTGGACATGGTCCTGGACAGCAGACTGTATGTGTCCCTGCTTGAGCAGGGGGTTTGACAAGCTGACCACCAGATGCTCCTTCCAACCTCATTCTGTGATTCTTTGGAAGTTTTAAAGTTCCGTTTACGTGACCCATTTTAAATGGCTAATTTAGAATCAGTCAAATTTACAAAATAGTTTTGCTTTTAGAATCATCACTTTTATGTCTATATTCTAAAATTTATAATTCAATTCTAACATTTTAATTCAATTTGCTTATTCTAGGAAAAGGAAGACAGCCTATTCCATTGCATGCATCATATGCCTCTACTCAACCTCTGACTATGAAAAAGGCAGAATAATGCGTGGTGAAAGAAGTAAGAATCAAGGTCCTTCCTTTCTGTTACAAACTCCCCTATTTTATAGTTTTAAATCCTTCTTTTCTTTTAGGCAGGTTAAGGGGTCTCCTGCACATGTTATCTGTCTAAATTCTATTAAAAAGACCCTGCTCTTTGGACTTTACTTTTTTCTTAAATTTTCTTCTCCTTTAAGAGAAGCAGTATCTTGGTTAGGGAATGCCATAGACATTCTGTTAGTGAAAATGAAGCACTTCACATTTTTCTTTCCCTCAGGATATTTCACTTGTCAGAATATAAATATTCTTCTGCACTAAATTCAATTAAATGAACCTTCTAAATCAAAAAATAAAAAAGGAACTAGCTGCAACCTTTGATTTTCTAAATTAACAAAACAATTTCATCAGAAAAATGATTTAGTAGTTAAAACCTAAAAAATGGGGTTGGAGACATAGCATGTGGATTTGAGTCTGGGAAGGATCCTTAAGGTACTCTTCCCTAAGGACTGTTCAAATTGTTCATAGAGAGAAGAAAGCCTATCTATTCAGAAATTGAAATAAATACAGGGCTCATCCATACTATCAAGTCACTTTAAAGAAAGACAACATATGTTTTTGAAGCAACTCTTCAGTTTTTATGAATACTTTTTTTTTTTACCCCATAGCTGTGACAGTTTGCATCAATGGACCCTTTGCACCATAAATTTCAAATGTTGTTTATAAAGATTTCCCATTGTCATCACTAGCTCTTTGACATGGAGATATCAGATCTGGACAGAAATGATCACCACACAGGAAATGAGTAAGATCTGGTAGTCTGCCTTAGATATGAAACATTCAGGTTTTCCAGAAAATGAATGCCATGAAATGGCTTTTTTTCACCTGTTTGTTTGTTTGGTTTTTGTTGTTTGTTTTGTTATAGTACACCTCTGTCGTAAGTGTAAAGCTATACCAGAAAAGATCTTTGTGATCCCCTTTGTGTATGTTTATACTGTGTTTACCAACAGCAGCTTTTTTGTTCACCTGAGTTTGAAGTGCCTGTGAGACTCTGTCACTAGAAAATAGTTTTGAAAAAGACAGCCTAAAACCCTCAGAATTCTTAACAGATGCTTTCCCTTGCTGCATCTTGCACTACCACTGGTCTCAGGATTTCAAAATAAAGTCTCAGACAAGAAGTTAGATGGATGAGGATTGTGCTCTGGACCTTGTTTTCACTTCACCCTGGTATGGAACAAGATGGTGGAATCAAGAGGGGCTAAAACTAAAACATGGCCAAAATCACTGTTTTCCAAAGAGAGCCACACCCTCACCCTCATGGGCAATGAAACCCCATGCACCTCATTGCCAACTCCCCCTGGCCAGTGGGATGGAGGGGAGAACAGAAAGGGTAAAAGTGAGAAAGCTTGTGTGTTGAAATAAAGGTGGTTTAATAGCTAAAGCAGAAGCTGTGTGCGCAGGCAAAGCAAAGCTCTCTCCTCTCAGTCTATTCGCTGAGCCATGTGCTGTGCTCCCTTTGCTCAGTGGTGGGCAGCTGTCACAGCTGTGTCCCCTCACAAATCCTTGTGCCCTCCAGCCTGCTGGAGTGGGCTGAGAGGCAGAAAAGGCCAGGAAACTGTGCAAGCATTCCTTAGAAATAACAAAAACCCCCTTGAGTTATCAACACTGTGTTCAGCATGAAACCAAAACACGGCCCCGTACCAGCTACTGTGAAGAAAATTAACTCTATCCCAACCAAACCCAACACACTTCTTTATGCTATCAAGCAAAACTCACCTGAGGTTATAAACGTAGTTTCCACAGCTGCTTTTTCAGGAAATTATGGGAAAAACCCCAAAACCCTTGACTCTCTTTCACCATAATTTTAGCAAATATGTTAAGAAAAAAAAATATATATATATGAAACATATATTTTTCATTTCCTTGTTTTGTGAATCATACTTTTATTTAAAAATGAATTATTTTAGTGAATCCATGATAGCTATAAATGAATGACCTATTCAATATGACTTTCCATTTTTATAAAGTTGTTTTTTTTAATGAAGGCACAACATCATGATAAGTCTTCTTTATGTTTTCTCATATGAATGAGGGAAGCAGATATAATATCTTCGGGCTGTCACAGCTGGTCTTTTAAAGCTGTTAATATGCTCATGCAAAAAGGACAGGGAGAGGCTTTTTAATATTGCTGAGAAAATTTTGCTTGTGTGAAATCTGTTTCTCTATTTTCAAGTTGGTTTTTTTTTTTTTTTTTTTTTTTTTTTTGCAATTTATGTGATTTGATTCCTAAATAGAAAAGGGACATTTAATTATATCTCCAGGAAAGGGAAATATAAGTCTTGAAGAAAAAAAATGTTCCTCGTAACTTCTGTGTGATTGGAGGGACTAGAACATTTTATTTCAGAAACCTAACTTGAGAAACATTTATTCTCAACTTATCTACAAAGCAGACATCAAAACCTGATCTAGTTCATGCTAGGTCACCTTGGTGATCAATGGAGAGAAAAATGTCACCTCTAAAAGGCAGCACACCTCTCTCACATATCTGTCTAAAATCATGTGTATCACCTCCTGAAAATGCTTACTTCTCTCATTTAGTGAAAGGGGCACATGTGATGAATGGACACACTGAAGTTTTACTTTCAAATTTTCATGTACGAACAGGTTGCTTAAACTTTGCTAATTGGGCTTTTCTGTACTGTTCTAAGATCAAGTTCTCTTTCAAGATGCCTTTACTTCAGGTCAGAAGCAATGTCATTTTTAAGGGTTTGGCAGCTGAAAAAACGTAGCAAATGTATTTTTATGGTGCAATTATTAATTTCTCTCTATATTGCTGTTGGCTCAATTATGACTCAGAATAAAGCCTCTCACTCTTGGGGTCCCTACAGTGTGAACCTCTCAAACTGATTTGGAAACAGGATTTGCAATGGTGACTGCCTTTGAAAATTTTCCATTTGGGGGACCAAATACAAAAAGTCTGGGACATTGCTGACTTCCTTGGGTGTCTCATCCCCTGCTAGATGGGGATGATACATCCCCTGTTCCTGCATGCTAGAGAGGTTCCAGGGCCAAAAGAGTCCCCAAATATGCTATTTATCCTCTGGCACTCCCCCCACACATGATCCATACATTTCCATTTGTATTTCTGCCTTGTTTTCCATATAGAGTTCTGCCCAGTTAGAGATGTGAATTATTCTCTTAATATTTTCCAAAGGAGAATTCTGAAAGAAAAACATATTATTAATGAGTTTAGATAGAATATATTTCCATTTTTTAATTCTTATTTTTATTAGTGCTGCCTCTTCTGAATTGCATTAATGTTAGTATCAATCTCTTTGCTTTACATTTATGAATACAAAAACTACTGTACTGGTGCTTAATTTCCAGGCACAAAGCAAACCGTCTCTTTTTTCAGATAAAACAGTTTCAAATCTACTTTAAGATAACCTTCCTGTCCCTCTGTACATTCCCCCCCCCCCCCCCCCCCCNTTTTTTGGAAATTCACTATAAGTAGTAAAACTCTCTGAGTTTTTCAGCAAATCAACAGTAGTTTTGCAACAGGCTTTGTAAATCACTGTCATTAAATAATCCATGCTAGTAGAGTTTGCCATTTTTCACTTTGTTAGTTTGCTGTTGGGCTACCCTTTTGAAAATACAAGGTTAAAGGTAGTACAGGGCTTGTCACATCATGAGTGTTTATTGTGGGTTGTTACAAAGGTAACAGAAGACTTAACTCCAGTTAATGGTAATTAATTCAAATTAAAAAATTAAAATGAGTTCAAATACTGTCACACAGATATATTCACGGGTCATTAAGGTAAATAAAGAGCTTTCCTAACACATCAGTGGGTATTCTATTTTATAAAATATATACACTCTCCGAAACTAATTAATTTACACATTATCCAAACAATTTTGATTAATTTTTGATAATTCTACTGCTTCCTTAAATACTGTCCTAATGTATCCTCAAGGATAATAAAATGAAACTACATTTTGATACAGAAAACAGTTTAAGATCTCATTTTTCCACTCCACTAAGAAAACTGAAGCCTAAACCTGTTGGTCCTGAAAAGCAAAAAATTCTTGGAAATCAGGCTAGTTTTCTTTGGGAAGCTGGGTAGGACCAGGCCCACTGACAGGAGAACAAAGGACACAATAATCAAACGCAGCAAAGTCCATTTTGCCGCCTGCCCCGCAGGAGAGGCCCGACTCCCTGCGGCTCCCTTTGCGCTTTTGAGTTTCAAAGGCTGACACTGCAGCAGGGGGTTTGACCTCTCCAGAACTGCTCTGATCACCAGACACCTCGAATGCAGCCTTGTGTTCACTGAAATAGCCCAAGTGAGGATGCTCAGCACCAGGAAATGGGCAGACCCACAATTTTATTGCGCTAAATTAGGTTCCTCCGGCTTTAGTTAACCCTCGGAGGGACTGCAGAGCTTGTGTTGGAAGTAGCCCACACACTCAGACACAGCTTTTTAGACCTTTTATTACTGGTGGTAGCAGACTTGCAGCAGTGCTGACCATGGATGCTTCGTGTGCTTGGCACTCTTCACCCAGGCACACGAAGGCAGATAGCCCATAGTCTGAAATTTTGTGTTGTAGATGACTGGGAAAATCCAAAGGAAATGATGAGCAGAAGATTTTCCTTTCAAGAGTATAGGAATACTAGAATGAACTTCCAAAGAGGTGATATAATGAAGGCAGATTATTAAGACTGGAATTAAGTAGATGAGAATTAGTGATCTACCGTTAAGGAAAGATCAAAGCTGTGTCCAGTCATTACTTGCAGACTGGAAATCCATGAAATGCATGAAACCTATTTCTGGTTATTCAAAATGTTTAAAGTTCATTGAAATATTCACATAAATGGAATTAGGGGTAGACTATCACAAGAATAATGAGCAAACAAAACCATGCTGCAAGGAGTCAACCTAGATTTAAATAGTTGGCCATGTGTGAACTCCCTTTGCTACTTCTTCCCTCTGGAAAAGCAAATGCATTCCCAGAGTATACACACCCTAGTTTTGAAGAATTTCTCCAAAATAATGTTATTTTATATGTCTATGGTCTGTCTTGCAAATCTGCATAATCTACTCCTCTGTAGATTCTGTTTTGCATTAAGGTTGATGAAAAAACTCCTGTCAATCTAAATGAAATCTGCATGTAACTTATAACCTTCTTAAAAATAATGGAATTTATCTATTCCTGTGAATCTGAGAGGTTTCCAGCTTATGTAAGTAAAATCTTAGAGCGAAGTAAAAAATCCAGGGGAAGTAAAATGTTATTGGCATGTTTTATTACTGTGTTCTATGCCACTGTCTTAATTACGTACAGAAAATTAGGAGAGATAATTAATATCAAGTAATCTGAGATGTGATGCTGCTTCGTCCTGAGAAAGAGGATGTATTATTTAGTGACTGTTTTCTTGTACTATTCAGGGAAGATGTCAAGTAATCTGAAAAAGATCATATCAAGAAGTAACTCATATTAATATCATTTAGTTGTTGATGAATTTAAAAGTACTCAGTGTGAAAATGTGTCCTACTGAAATGGTCAGTGAAAACAAAGTTTTCAGCTGCCTTAAACCCAATGCAACCATTCGACCAATGCAACTTTAGGACTTTCAAGTAACCAAAGAATTCAAATTTGTCTTTTAACATCAGCTGGATCTCTTTTAAGTCCAGTGAGAAATATAAAAATTTATCCTAGGCTAAAATTGGTGAAAGAGGAAAGTTCAGCAGGACAGGTGGAGGTGGTGATCTCTGGTGACATTCATCTGTGTTTCCTAAGGTATCCTTCCCTGGATGATTTCTTCTGTCCTCTGGGATGTATTGTATTCAGTGCCTCATTTTTTGATAGCAGTTTCCTGTATCACAGGTGACATTTCAGCAGTGGGTTATTTCTTTGTTGGGAGAAAATGATTGGCATGCCACAGGATAGTTTAGCACAGCTGGTGTAATTCTGTTAAGTGCATAGCTCCTCTTACTAGGTTTTCAACAGAATTATTAAGGTGAGACAAGTGGATTAAAGATTATTGATTCAATCTTTGTAGTGGAAAGTTCTCTGAAGTGGTGACCGTATCTTGTTTTAAATTTGAACTGTTCCTGACACAACTTGTTCTTTCATAACTCCTTAGAGAGGTTTTAGACAGTTCAGCATTACAAATTAATATTATGTTATCAGAAGCATAATTATTATAGAGTTCATAAGATTATAAAAATATTAACTTTACAAAATTTCCCTGTTTTTTGTTTGTTTGTTTGTTTGTTTCTTGATGGTTTAACTGACACTGTACAAATCCTTGTTCATGTGTGACCATCCTTGGACACTTGAGAGCTGCAAATTCCTAGTACAAAATAGGCCAGTGTTTCCCTTGCTAGCCAGGATGAAAGCCTTTTTTTTTCTCCAAAGATATTGAAAATTATTCTTCATATGAAAAGTTTATGTCATTCATCTGGTGCTTCTGGCCATCAAAAAGTCTTAATATCAAGCCCTAAACCTTCTGTGCCACTGACTGTTTATCTGATTCACTCTTCCTTTGGCAATAGACTCGTCAAACTTGGCTCAATACTATAGCGGAGCGGTTACATATCTATAACTCTTTAGATTTCCATGTCCACCCATAAGGAAATAATTGACCAGATTTTCCTTTGAAGTTGCAAAAGCCAGTAGGAGGTATAGTAATGATTACCTAAACAGAGGTACTTCTGAGCTCTGCATTGTTAGCTTCCTGTCTGTGGGGTTGTCTCTACAGCATCAAGACAGAGCTTATTGCAGTATTTTTAAATAACTGGTGTCTCTGATGTTGAAGCATATCAGTAGAATATTATAAAAAAATACAATTATAATTCTGTAGAAAATCCTGCCTGAAAGCCTCAAAACTATAATTTTGTGTCCAGATTAAGAATGAATGTATTTTCTTTTTTTTTCTTTTTAATATGTTGCACATGTATGTAAGTAAGCCTAAACTGTTTGTATCCAAAAAGTAAAAATTTAAAGGTATCTCAGAATAAATATATAATAAAGAATTTCACATTTAACTCTCAAATAGACATTAAAAATGCCACTTTCCCTTCAACTTCTGGAAATAAATGAGAAACATTTTTTCAGGGTATTAATTTTTTAAATAAACTAATATCTGTAGTTAAAGATAGGTTCAAGAAACCAAAGGAATGGTCACTAAAAGAAGCCAGAATTAATCTTGTAAGAAATCTTACACAGGCAAATCCCAAAGAAGCCTTCTAGAAGGCTTGCTGCTGAATCAGTGCTTTGTTGAATGCAGAAGCTAATAACAGTAAGAGATATCTAAAAAGAGCTGCAGAGAAAGCTTTTCTGTATATGAGAGACCTTTTTTTAAAGCATACTAAAGAATAAATTCTTAGAGATCTAAGAATTTATTTTTTAGAACACTTTTTAGAAACAGAGACAAATAAGACATTTTTTCAGTTCATGTAATGACCTACAGGAAAGCTTAGTGTATGAATGCTCCCTAGTCCCCCTGAACCCTACCTCCAAGTTTCAAATCTTTTCCTGTACATTTTGTAGATGAGTTGAATCTGGAGCATATCTCTGCAAACCAAATGATTTTGTTCTTCTGTCAGGGTTAAATAGAAAGAATGCCAGATATCATTGCCCTCCTTCATCTTCTCACATAATGCCATATCTGCCTACTAATGATAATTATCATCTTTAGGACACCTCTTTCCTGAATCCTGTGAGCTGATTAAAAGTCATTCAGATTAGTTACTTCTAAATGGATGTACCATTTAGTCACCCAAATGAGTACAGCCAGTGAGATGGGGCTATATTCACAATGTACACATCTCAGAGCTGTTTGCCCTAATACTAAAACACAAATAAGGAACTTTCACCCTTTTCATCTCTTAAGGTTTCTTGGGCCCCTGGGTTTTTCTGTCTGGTGTGACTTATTTCTGGCTTATTTCTTTTTGTACAACTCCTTTCAGTCAAATCACGTTTTTTGAAATAGATAAACTGAGTCAATTTTCAAGTAACACAGATAACTCATTTTCTGTGATGTTGTCAAATATGTAAAAGTGATCAAAGAGATAGACTTTGGCATCTTGTTACTTTTAATGTTATATTTATAAAAATAGTTTAAGATACCATGGATTTTCAAAGAGTATCCTTATGATGTTTGAAATATACAATGATACACTGAAAACATAAATATTGGGACTATGTAGAAAGAACAAAAGAAGTCTAAATCAAAGAATATCACAGAGATATTATGAGTGCCTGTGTGGAGGCAAAAAGACCCATGGATCCTTGTAGGATTATGGGACTGTCTGTGAGTTGATTTTGGGGGTTTTTGGTGTTTTTTTTTATTTTCTGTAGAAGACAGTATATTGTCTCTTCTACAACAGGATCCTAGATGATTCCTGCAAGAAAATCTTGGCCTGTCATTTCTTTTTCTGTTTTAGGTTATAAAGAGATGAGTCAAGCGTATTTCATTACGTAAAGAATCTACCCACTCCTGCATTTCCAGATTTTGAACGTATGGGAGAAGCAGTGAACCTTAACTATCG
The DNA here is from genome assembly GCA_013400575.1 of Peucedramus taeniatus. Lineage (NCBI taxonomy): Eukaryota > Metazoa > Chordata > Aves > Passeriformes > Fringillidae > Peucedramus > Peucedramus taeniatus. The sequence goes on from WBNO01030927.1 coordinate 27,371, forward strand.
ATGCATCCCAGCAAATCATTTCCTTGGTCCTTCGACCAGATGTTTGTATTTGCTCATGCTGGAAAATATGATGCTTGACTCCATCTTCTAACTTTTTGCTGGAGTTTGATTTTTTCCATAAGGGCTCCTCTTGTAACTAAGGAGAATTTAGTCATTACTGAAGAAGAATAGATATTGCACTTTCTCTTCTGCTGTGAGCATCTTCTAGGGCCATATTTGGTGATAAGCTTATTGAATGAGTGGTGCAGATAGTGAAAAAATCAATAGAAACTTTACAGTTCAAGGAAAAAAATAGAACAAAGGACTGAGAATAGAGGAAAATAGAAATTCTAGTTTGTTTTCTTTATTACTTCATGAGGCAGATTCTGATTTACAAGGACCAAGTTCAAAAGCCTTTCTATTTGAAATGACACATCCAGCTTTGTCACTCAAATGAGAATATCTGCTGCATTCATTTTACTGGTGCTTTATTTCTTAATGTAATGTTTGTATTCTTAATCTTTATCGTGAAGGGGAAAAGATTGTGGTTGGATCTTTTACGCTGAACTGGTTCTGCAGCTGGTGATGGTAATTGTAAATGTGAGGGATTTCCCTGTCCTTATCTGATCCCATGAGATTTAAAATATTATTTTCTCTCCATCCTGCTGAGCAGGAGTGAGAGGGGCTTGGTCAGAATGTGGGAAACAATGTTGGTTAACTCGCCACATTGAGTATTAGTGAAATTCATCAAACTCCATTTAAGCATAAGAAAAAAATTTTCACTGTGAGTGCCATGAAACCCTGGAGCAGGATATTCATAGAGTCTGTGGAGCCTCCATCCTTGGGATTTAAAACTCAACTGAACATAGTCCTGGGCAGCCTGCTCTAGCTGCCTACTTTGAGCAGGAGGATTTAATTGGATGACCTCCAGAGGTCCTGTCCAACCTCAACCATAGAGTGATTCTGAGGCAGAAGTGAAGATTGGTTTTTAGTCATGTGAACCCTGGGAAATCTAAATCATATATTTAGACAAGCATGAGGAATAGAATAACAACTTCACAGGAACTAGACACTTCTAAAAAAAAAAAAAATACCCTATCTAATGTACTAAGAATTAAATAAATGAATTATTTTGAGCTTACCTCAATGACTTTATTTAAAAGCTTTTAACATTCTATAAATTTATTCTATTTTGTACTAGTCACAGTTTAATAAATCATAAAGACTGATGAAATGAGAAAATAAAAAAACAACAGATTAATTACTAAAGTCAGTCATAATTTTGGCAAAATATGGAATGCATTTTTCATCTTAAATTTAATTCAAACTTGACAATAAAAAATGATAGAAGCTCAGTTTGAAATTGTAGAAGGTGTGAATAAAACGGTTTATACCTCTTCTGGGGAAAGTCTCTGGGGGAAACCCTGATTATCTCTGTTTTCAAAGGGAATGTTCACACTGCAGAAATTATTCAGGAACGCCTCAATCTGCTGTTTCCCTCAACCAGGGATCATACAAATAGGTCTTCCAAAAACCCAACCCATCACTGAATGCCTCTAGAGCCGTAAGTGGCCATTCAGAAGTTGAACAGGCTCAAAAACCTTTCTGAATTATACTGGGAACTGCAATAATTCTCCTTTGCTTGGACAGATATGCCTTTTGTTTTGTACTTTCCCTCTTCATAATGACCAGTCCTTTAAGGTTTGAAACATTATTCATGACGTAACAGCTTGAGCTGGCAGTTTATATATTTTCATCAATAATGATTGTCAACTCACAATTGAATGAAAAACCCATCTCTAAATGGTTCAAGTGTTAGCAAAAGCTAACAGTAAGAGCAGATGCTTTCCATTGTAATGACTGACATGACTACAACATGGTAATATAATCTTTGGAATGGTGCCATGATTTTACATCAAGTTTTAGTGATTTGAGGATACATAACCTTTTTCATTCTAGAAAAGTATTATACAATGACTGTAGAGAAAAGATATATACAAAAGTTTTCTTTACTCTTGAGGTCTTCATATTAAGTTGAACCAATTGAATTAGAGCCTGAAAGTATCAAAATCAAAATGATAGGCTAGAATATTCAGTTGCTCACTACATTTTGATGGTTTTCTCTGTGATTCTGATGGTTTGCTTTCTTTTACATTTGGCCTCAGAAAAGCCTTTCTGCCTCCATGTCTTGTAAGTGTCTCAACAGTGTTTCCATGAGATTCTGCTCTGTGATCTTCCCAGGGAGAGATGAGATGCGAACCAGTTTACATTTACTTGTACCCTCCTTTCTCACCTTTTCAAGAATAAGCATAATGTTTCCCTTGTTAGACCCTTACCTGGTCTTCAATCTTTTCTAATAACAATCATTATTGAAATAATCTTTTAAAAACTCAATGCCCTGAAAATGTTGGGGAAATGCTTATGGAACTCAGGCAGTAGCGATTTTGTATTTTTTTTTTCTTTTAGTAAAAAACAGATAGAGGGGGCAAAAAAATACCAATATACTTTTTTAGAGCAGTATTTTTTTTCATCTTTAAAATTATATTCCTTTCTGAATTCATAAAGTGAAATATTTTTCTCATTTTCTTCTTCTTTAACAAACACCAATTTTTATAAGACCTCAACTATGTTTATGGAACACAGAATTATTGATCCTGCTCTAATAGGCATTACCAGTTGATGTGAAATATTTATGCACGTGACTTCAATGAAGGGCAGTTCTATACAGAAGTTTGACATACCTCACATAGCTGATGACCATCCAAATTTATTATCTGTATTGAGTGCTCCCATGCAACTTTCTTTATTCCATTTTTCTCCTGTACATCTGTTAAGATGAAAAGCTCCGAGGCTATGGTTAAACACTATATTAAAAAAAAAGCTTCTGTGCAATTGTCAACAACTTATGTGGGTACTCAAATTGTAAAGTACAGCACTGGTAAATAAAACACAGAAAAAAATTTTTTCACTTAATTCCAGCTCTGTGTTGTATTTTTTAATTTTGTGGAATAACCATGAGAAACACAATTAGTAATGAACTTTCCTCTCTTCAGAATGCAGCACTAGTCTCCCACTGGATCTGGAAAGTTCCTTTTAAATAAGAAGCAATTTCTTGCTGTAAAACGAGATGTGACCTTTTATTTATTTGACAGATGAGCTTATAAATGCAATTTAGTTTGGGGTGACATGACGATGACAAGCTTGTAAGAATCTGAACTGGACAAAGTGTCATTAAGTGGAATATTTTTTTATCTATAAACATGAAAGTCACAGAAAGGTTGAACTCTGCAGAAACCTAGATCACCTTTATATTTTTTTTGAATGACTAACAGTGTTTTTCTTATACATATATAAGCCCTCTAATTACAGAGTTTGGCATCATATTGAGCTTTTATTTCCTCCCTCCATTTTACACTCTTGTTTGAAATGAGTACAAGTTTTGTTGAGGTAACAATACAATGAAGCACAATCTGTTAAATTGAAAGCTTTTTAAAAGCTGCATAGGAAAATTTCTTTTAACTTAATTTCCCTATTCAGAATGGAAATGTTTTTGAAATAAATGAACTAACAAGGAGCTAATTCTACTTGTGTGGATTGCTTTTCAGTTAGTTCCGTAGCGTGAAGTTTCCCATTTTGAGATCCTGCTGTCTTGTACCAATATAAATGAATAATTATAAAAGGTACAATTGAAAATCAGACATAGAAAGGTCTTGGAGTACCAAAGAAAGGTCCTGGAATATCGGTTTATTGACATATAAGTCTTCAGCTGAGAAATGACAGTCCTTTTTAATGTGAGGTGGAAAAAAAAGAGAAAATTTTATATAAATAAACATATATGTACCTAACAAAATGAATATGTACATCTTAATATGTGTGTATATATATAAATTTGAAGTTACAGTGTGTTAGAGCTTAGGTACAGGTCACTTACACAGGTTCAAGATGCAGCTGGATTTCTCTCAGTGCAATATTTTTTTTTTCATTACAAAGAAACGAATTCTTTAAGCTCTCCCTCAAAGACACAGCATGCATTTACTCATTTGTTCTTAACTGTGATTTTATTACCCATGTAATATTTTTGGAGGAGCATTTTTCTAGTAATACTGGCCAGGAAAGTGAGATGAAATAATATTTCTTTATGCGACATGTGAAACTGATTTAGTGATTTTCTTCCATTTCTGCAAGAGCCTGGAATTTGCAATTTATAAGTCAGTGGAATAAATACTGCAGGTAAAAACTGCTGACATCCGAAATTCTTTCTGATTTTAACAATACATTAGTAAATATTTAGTTTTTATAGTCGCTTAGTTAATGAAGATGTTACATAAGTATGTAAAATAACAAAAAAGTGCTTTCTTCAGAGATCATTCTTCACTATAATCCTTTCAGTATTTAAAAACCTTAGGAAGTCTGTGACCTCTTGTCACTTTTCCTGAAGAAAGTATATTACATATAACAAAGACCAAGTTTTATGATAGGTACAGATAAAATGAGATCTATTTTGTGGTCCTAGGCAAGATTTAAGACCTTAGATGTTGTGGTGGGTTGACCTCGGCTGCATGCCAGGTGCCCAAGCTGCTCTATCATTCCCCTTCCCAGCTGGACTGGAGAGAGAAAATAAGTTGGAAAATGACTCGTAGATTGAGATAAGGCAGTTTACAAAAGCAAATGTGAAAGTTTACACCCTCACAAGCAGAGAAAAAAAAAAGTTTATTCTCTACTTCCTATCAGTAAGTGATGTTCAGCCACTTCCCAGAAAGCAGGGCTTCAACACCTGTAGTGCTTTCTCTGGAAGACAAGCATTGTAAATAATGAATGACAGCATCTCTTCCTCTTCTTTTCCTTAGCTTTTATATCTGAGATTCCAAGGAGATTTTACTTATGTAGCTCACTTGTTTGCAGCACGTCTCACATTCATGAGTGACCTCTTTGATAGCCTCTATGATCAGATCTCACCCTCAGTCACAAGCTCACCTGTTTGTTGCATCTCTTCCTAGATATCCTGATATTCCATGGACCCATGGGGCTATAAATAGCTCACTCTTCCATTCCCAGTCCAAGTCCACCTGAGCCATCTCAATTTTGGCAGCCTTATCTACCTGTTTTGATGGTTTTCAGTGGCATGACTTTTGGGCATGTGAACATCAGAGTCTGGGCATGTGAGCATACCTTCAAGGTCATGTTTTCTACCTGTGCAGCGATGTCCTGCCATAATGCAGCAGCCTAGAGGGTTCATCCCTGCGTTTCCAATTGCTCTTCCATTGCTGCAGCCACTCTCACAGGGCGCTAGCCACCATCAAGAAGTCAGTGTAGAGATAGACAACAGGCCACTTTGCTCATTCAGCAGTCTCTGGGGCTAGTTGGATGGCTTTCCCCTCAGCAGATTGCCTTGACTTGCTTTTTTCTTCAGCAGCCCCAACAACTCATTGTGTGGGACTCCACACAGCAGCTTTTCATCTCAGATGGTTTTGTACCACACAGCAGGATCCATCAGTAGCTAGAGCACAGCCTTTTTCATTTTCTGATAACTCGTTATTTGGTAGGGCTTCTTGGGTACAAGTCACCTTCTCACGCAATACTCCAAAATCTTTTCCTTCTGGGTAGTCCAAAATCTCTTCCTGGGGAATTGGGAATCCCTTTTGGGCTCATTGTGTAATCAATGCTACCTAGTGTAGCCACCTAGTGTGGCTGTGATGTGTCGAGGGGATGTTTCCTTCTAACATCCAGCGTAACACAGCAATCTCAGTCCCAAGAGAGGCTTCTTCCCAACAACTTCTGAGATGGCTCGAACCTCCTCATAGGATGCTAATGTCTCTTTTTCAGTTGGAGTGTAGAGGGTTTCTGATCCTTTATAACCCTGGCTACAAAACCCTAATGGTCAGCCTCAGGTTTCTCCAGATGTCCTTTTTCAGAGGTAAAAATAAACTCAAAATTTCTGGCCTTTAAGTTCTGCACTCAAAACTGTCAGCGCTCTTGATCATGACTGAATTTCTTTATGGATCTCTGTACTATCTCTGAAAGTACAACTATGGTATCTGAACTACAGAAAAATGTGCTGGCTTACTTTTCAACTCTATTGGTTCCTAACCTTTCATGAGCATTTAATTCCTCACGTGGTAGGGAACAATCACACTGTAGAATCCTGTGGACCATGAAGGGTAATTGGATAAGATCTTTGAAAGATTTACAAGCCTGCCAAGGATTGTGCCAGCTTAAAACTGTTTGATTCAGTGTGAAAAGATCTGAACAATTCTGACCTAAAGGTTTAAAGAGAGACCTTTTCTGTGAGAGTGTAATTTAGAGCCTGTAATAAAAGTGTATTGAAAAACACCAGAAGGAAGAAAACAGCCATAAATTTTAGAGCTTAATATTACATTATAGGACACTTCTCAGTGACATATCCTCTTGTCTTGCAACAAACCTCCTTTGCCTCAAACTGTTTTAATTGTTCCTTCTAAGGGTTACAATGGTTGCTCATCCATAAGAGGATAATAAGAAAGCCATTTGTTTAATACATCTGAGACCGTGGACTTGTTTCCTCTCTCTGTCTAGGGAAACATATATGAGGTAAGATCAGGTCTTTGTACAGTATCACAAGTAAGAAATGAGGGGAAGACTCACAAAGAAAATTAGGCAGTTTATGTGCAAAGGCTGGATTTTCAAACATCTTATTTAATATCTAGACTACCTTGAATACCCAGCAGTATTGAATATGCACTGAACAGTAAAATTCTCTGTGCTTAACCATTTATATTTCTGTGCAGCTCACTATGGGCCAGTGCAGTGCCCAAAACACTGTAGAATACAGAAAGAGGATGATTTCTCTGCTCTTCTCAGCTGCAAGGTCCAGCTGAGTCAGCCCATGGCTCAGATAAATGTGAAATAAGGCAACTTCTGGTCTAGAGCACAAGTCCTATGAGGAGCAGCTGAGGGAGTTGGGGTTGCTTAGCCTATAGAAAAGGAGGCTCAGAAGAAATCTTGTGGTTCTCTACAACTACCTGTTGAGGTGGGGGGTCAGTCTCTTCTGACAGGTAGCAAGTGACAGGGTGAGGAAATGGCCTCAAGTTGTGACAGGGGAGGTTTAGATTGGATATTAGGAAAAATTTCTATGCTGAAAGGGTTGTTGAGCATTGGAACAGGCTGCCTAGGGACGTGGTAGAGTCACAATCATTGAAGGTACATAAAAGATATGTAGATGTGACACTTAGGCAAGTGGTTTAGTGGTGGACTTAACAGTGATCAATTAATGGTTGGACTCAATGATCTTAGAGGCCTTTTCTGACGTCAGCTGTTCAGTGGTTCTGTTTTATGACTCAAAGCTTCCTGGTGGCAAGCAGTAACAAATTATGCAAAAGTTTTGCTCAAAATTCTTAGGTGGCACATAAGCATTACGCTCTGCAAAGAGGCATTTTACTTATCTTTGATTACAAAAACTTTATGCAGAAAATTACTTTAAAACCTTTGCAACTGAGCTGTTGAACTGAGCATTGAACTCAGTTCAACCAATGCAACTGAGCATTGAACACAATGAGAAATACAATATAACTTGTCTCTGGAATTGCTTGGAAATATGCTTGTGCAAAGTGTTATGAACATATGTCTGTATAGCAAAGATCTCGGCATTTCCACCAGTTCTTCATATGCAGTCTGAATAGTTTAAAAAGCAAATCACTCACAGTTGTCATTGGTTTTAATGAAGGGGACTAATTCTGTCTTTCCTTTGAGGTATGAGATTAAGTCAGTCCAGGACTCAAAGTGTATGCACAGGGCCAGCATCTCCCCTAAGAGCCACGTGCGCTGCTTTGCAGCGCCCAGACACACAGTACCACTGCTTTCAATGAAGTCCTTCAACCTTTCTTCCACAGTTTTTTATTGATCTTCAGGTAAGATTTCCTGTCTTCCCCCGTACCTTCTGACTGCAGGCCTATCAGGTTTGTTATTCATGTGTTCTAACTTTATGGTGTGTGCCCATGAGCAGAGATTTTTGGAGGCACGTGATGTGAATATAGGAACGAGTAATAACTTCATTCAGACTCAAAATTACTGAATTTTAAACTAGGATTTGCCCTTAGGCTCCTGTTTCAATTGCAGTGGTTTGACTAACATGCCTCTAGGACAGCCAAGAACAACCTCTATGTTGATACTAGAGGGGAGTGTACCCAGACATAATCACAGCATGGACCTGCAGCACCGGCTGAGGAGGTATTCTTCTGAGATAAAGATCAAAGGGCAACTATAAGATAAAGGGAAAAATCTCTGGGGCACTTCCAAGTCATAAAAAAAGCATCAGAGACTCCATCACAAATAACAACTAGAGAAGCACAGGGAGAGAGACAGTGGATCTGCTTGAAGATGATAGACTGAAATAATGTATTTGCAAATTTAGAATTTGTGATAAGGGGATGGGAATTTCATAGACTACCTAATATGCTGTTGGTTGAGGGGCTTTGGGTTTTTTTTGCTTGGTTAGTTGGTTTTTTGGGGAAGCGTGTTTGGTTTTGTTTCCCCTGATGAAACTGAGAAAGATCACTCTGGCCAAATGTATGCTGATGTATACCTTAATTCTGTTAAAAGCACTACAGTTCCAGAGGTGCCAAAATATAGGAAAGCAGGTTGGAATCTAACCATAGGGCTAAAAATTAGTTAATTTTTTTCCCTGAAATACATATAGCTTCTATCTATGTATCTATCTATACATTCCTAGGCCTAATTTTCTAAGCTAGCTGTAGCTTGGTAAATACGAAGAAAATAAGGATTAGCTCCATAACAGTCCAGGTCACCTCCCTGTTTTCACATTCTGACAAAATTTAGACAAAATGGCACATGGTAGCGATGACAGCTGACATAATTTTTTTGATATTTCATTTTCTGTGGATAAGCCTTCAGAGTGAAAGATTACCACAGACAAATTAGAGAAACACTGTCATGAAAATAAATTAGAGTTTGACATTTTGCAGGTACTCTGTGACATGATGATTGCTGCTTTAGGAATATTTCAAAGTGCAATTAAATTGCATCTCTTACCAACAGACCATAAATCATTATCTGTAGTTCAGTGGGATATCTTCAGACCATACATTTTAGAGGATTTATTGTAGTTTATCATATTGTGTACCTTTAGGGAGTCTAAATCTTTAAATAATTGCAGTAATAGTTGGTAGGAGACCTACATTAGATGTGCTCAATAAATCAGGTTATTGACACTTTAAATCAAAGAAATTATGTTGTACTGTTTTCACAATATTTAGGTATATCTGTGGTGACAAAAAGACAGTCTATACAATATTATGCAAGATAGTATTTATTTATCATCTTTGCTTTCTTAATCTTCTTTTTATCAGCTTTTCTTTCTTAGACATTTCTCTATGGCTAAGTAAACTATCTATTAGAACATCAAAGATAAACATTTTATGCTCCATGAATCACAAATATAGATTAATGCCATGCAAGCATGCATTGGCTCTACCAAATGAAGATTTTCTCAATAAACTCTATTTACCCTTATGCTCCCTTTGCACTATTATGTTCTCCTCTATCCCATTTTAAACAATATAGAGAAAATCTGTCTTTGAATACAAACCTCATTTAATCATTGTGTTTTCAACATTACATTGAGTGTTACCAGTCGACTCAATTATCTGTGGAGAATTGTAGACAGTGGAAAACCCCATTGAGAATAGAGTGAGGAAAAGTGCTAAGGCTGCTCTAAAAACAAACATGGCAGATGGAAAAGTGAAGAAGCCAGCAGAATGACTGGCTGACAACCAATTTCACTGTAGTTTCACTGTTGTCCATGACAGACACTGGGGTGGCAAGGCCTGAGTCATGCCGACCACGTCGAACGGCTGTGGTAGGCTGACCTTGGCTAAGGGCTACACTCCCACCCAGACACTCCCTTACTCTCTTCAGTGGGGCAGTGGGAGAAAATAGTACAAGAAAGCTCATGGGTCAAGATAAAGACAGGGAGAACATTTGCCAATTAGTATTGTGGGCAAACAATAATTTACGGCTAATTAGAATAGATTCAGGGAGTGAGAAAAAAAGACAAACCTTAAACCAACAATTTTCCTCCACCCTGTTTTCCCATGCTCAACTTCATACCAAACTTCTTCCAGAGATCGGTGAGGGGTTGGCAAATGGGGGTTGTGGTACTCTTCCTCCTCCCTCATCACACTTTCCCTCTGTTCCTGTGTGGGCTCTCCTCATGGTCTATAGCTTCCTTCAGAGATATCCATCCACCTGCTCCAGAATGAGATCCTCACTGGCTGCAGAGAAATATCTGCTCCAGCAAGGGATCTTCATGGGCTGCAGGGGAGCTTCTGCTCCTGTGCCTGCAGCACCTCCTCCTTCTTCTGTGTCTTTGCCCTTTTTTAAATATGCCATCACAAAGGCACCACAGGCTTGGCTGATGAGCTCAACAGTGTCATGTGGTGGGTCCATTTTGCAGTCAGATGTTCTGGCATTGGTCAGTCTCTGCTCTCATTTCACAGAGGCCAACCCTGCAGCCCTCCCACTGCCAAAACTTTGACATCTACACATAAAATAACTACATATGCAATCTCTGTTCCCCTTGCTTATATAAAAAACCCGGCAAACACCTCAAAATCTTGCAAAAGATGTAAAAGTCAGATGATACTGGCTATAATATTTGTAAATAAAAAACTTCTTTGAATTTTGTTATAGGGATGATCTGGTATTTTTATGAGAGTTTCTTCTCTTCTGTATTTCTAGTTGAACTGCAACTGTAACCAGTCCAATATGGTTCCCTGTTGAGCAGAAAATAGTTGGAGGAGCACAGAGAAGGCAGGAAGCACTGAAAGATTCAGAGGATTAACTTAATTTAGGACCAGTGTGCAGAGAGAAGCTTGCTTAGAAAAAAAAAAGTTAACATTTAACTCATTTTCAGAATTGTTTTAATAGGAAAAAAACCCATACACAGATAAATAGAACAAGTCAAGTTAGGTTTTTCATTCCATGCTCTCAGAAAACAGTCAGCTTGCATCCTTGCATCCACCACAGAGGTACCACACCTCATGGCTGCAGGATACATGGCCTGGCCCTTAACTGTTTCTCTGTTCCTCTTTTCTGTACATCCAGTACACTGATCTAATTTCTCATCTTCCCTCTGCAGCAACGTACGACCAAACAGGCATTCGGCGCAGGATAATAATTTGAACCGTGTAGGAATTTACAAACTGGCATGGGGAAATCAGTCATTGCCCAGGATCACCAGGAATATGTTTGTGTTTTGGGGAAAAAATAGCTAAGACATTTTAAACTTGATTGTTTGATGTTTCTGGGTAGTCACTTTGGTTCAGCTGTCATAAATTGCCCAAGAAGACCAGATGCTGATATATATAGATGAGCTATCAATCTCAAAGTCCTCTAAAAATGTTCTCTAAAGAGAGTTGGGAATTTTGCCAGATAAAATATTGAATTGTTCAGATGAAGCTGAAGGAAGCACCTGAGGAAATTATAAGAATAAAATAATTTAAATGCTTTGCTATCACTCCAATCATCCTTCCTAGACTTCTTTTAGGACTTCCACATTTACACTTAAAATTTTAGCCTTGTTGTCACTAGCTTATTTTTTCTTTCCTTTTTTTTTTTTTTTTGTCCTAACAGTTGTTCCTGATGTTGAAATGTTATTGGATTCTCCAGTTCTCTCAAAGAAAATAGTATGTTCACACAGTCATGTGTGCCATTTCGAATCTAAACCCTGATAGCTACTCATCCTAAGAAAACACTTAAGAAGCCCTGCATTTTCCCATTTCCCAAAGACTGATCTTTTTCTTGTTCATTTCCAGCAGACTCTACTAACTGAAAAATGTGCTTATTAAATACTCTCTCTCAGGTTATGACTTTCTTAGTAATTATTAATGCTACACCAAAGCACAGAACAGGAATTATAGTCATGACTAGGGAGTGGTTTTAAAATGTACATCTGTCTTCCTGTATATTTCAAAATGTGGAGATTGCATTACAGTCTCCTTCTTCAGCACAGGCCCTAACTATAGCACATTGAAGTAGAAGTTTCTTTTCTAATTTTCCTACTTTCACCTGTTATTCAACTAATAAGTTTCAGACACTTTTAGATATTTGTATCTCTTTTTTTCACATATTTGCCCCAATATTTTACCTTATGGCCTGCAGAATTCTTTCATCTGAACAAAAGTAAGTCTGCAGTTGTGAGATTGTGCTACCTCTGCAGAAGTATGGATTACTCCCAATATTTATGTGTTTTGCCTCTCACTCATTTCTTCACAATTATGCGAGATTTGCTTCTAGGACTTCTATATATTCAAGCAGACCTTTTTTTCTGTCTTACATGTGGCTCCTGGTTATATGCCCTTCTTCCAGTTAAATCATTATAACTTCCTGTAATTACTGATCTAATTCAGCAGGTTTCTAATCATGGATTTTCTTACATTTGCATTTGACGAGGGAAGTTATTCTCTCTATTAAGTTATGTTCACTAAAGCACTAACTAGGTAGAAAAATAAATAGTTAAAAGTAGACAATGATTCTGCAGCCTGAAGTGTGACACAGTGTACAGAGGGCAGGTGTAAGGCAGATGTGAATTCAGTGACAGTGCAGGGTTATTCTGAGATGATTACAAAAACCTGACACCAATGAGGCTGGTATCATACCCAAAGAGGATGGGTTCATAAAGTTACAGCTAATACAGACTTCAGGACTGGAGCTGACCCACCTATTCTCTGAAAAATGAGAAGAATAACTGCAGATCTGCTCAGAGCTCAGGCAGCACTGCCTCAGCAAAGGTTGTGTGTGAATAAGTTATCTCCAGCTACAGTGGATGTATCTGTGGATATACTCATGACATTGTGAAGTGACTGTTCCCCGGCCCTCTGCTCCCTAGGGTCTGTAAAGCAAAAGCTCTTTAAGATACACTAAGGACTTTTTGCTGTTTTGGATTTCTGGTGAACAAGTCTGGAAATATCTTGTGCTTGTACAGGATTTGACTCATGACATCTGAGAGTATTCTTCTTACCCAAGGAAAGAAAAGTTGTGATCAAAACAATTCTGACCTCTGCGCCATACATGATGTCTCAAACGTATCCTGATAAGAAGAATCCTAGAAATAATAAATTCCAAGGCCAGCTAGCCTGACCTCTTGCACAGAGCAGGTCATAAGATTTTATTCTGTAACTCTTTCAAAAACCATAAAATTACATTGGTGCTGAACTCTTATGTGAAAGTTTAAATCTTTTGAAGTCACTGTCACAATTATGCATTTTCAGCTGAAGTTAACACTACTGACAGGAAGAGAGGATGTGAACTCAGACCACTGGATGTGAGAGGGCTGAGGTTGGAGCGGGGTCTAACTTCACTGTAGCACAACATGAAGAGTAGCAAAGCAAAAGACTATTATGCTGGCATCTGACTTTTTTTTTTTTTTTAATTTTATTTTGTTTCTACCTAGCACTCATTGTAAATTTTGATTGCTGTCCTGAGCAGGTCATTTCCTTTGATGGAACTTCCATTCTCAAGTGCTTTATTTTATTAAATTGAAATTTTTTCTCTTTCTTTTTTAGCATATCAATCCAGTTTCTTCATCCTGTACTGAAAAATATATATAAATGGATTCTGAACCAGTATAAAAACATGAATACATAGAGTGCTTGCTTTTCTTAATTATGAAAAAAGTCCAGAGTTATTTAATGGGCAGTTCATTTCTCAGTACAGGCCAGAAGCAAGTAGGAATAAAATATGAATATGTTAAACCATGTAGGAGAAAGACACGACTGAGAAGTAAACTAAATTGGAGGTAAAGAAACTTTTAATCTTTTCAAAAAAACCTTATTTTCTGAAGGTTTTGCCCTATTCACTTTCAAGACCTTAAAATTAAAACTGTAGAAAGTATCAATGAAGTTTTGAACTACTTTTCTCAACACAAGTTCTCCTTCATTGAACACATTTGGCAAATTCCTTTTTCAGTGGTGGAACACAGAGGCATACACACTAACAGTTTTTTAATTGAGTCTTTTTAATTAAGATTTTAATCCTAATGTTATATAACAATAATACAGGTCATTTATCAGCTACTATTGCAAACTTGATTATATTCTTAACTGTCTCAATCAACATAATTTCAGGAAATTGGAAAGGAGTCACAAGCCAATTAAAAAATGCACATTGTTCTTATTATACTGCTGAAAGAAAAAATCTGCTGCCCTGAAGGTCAAATTTCCATTTGTGACCATTTTCCATAGAAGTTTTCATTTCTTATTGTCTTCTCTTTGGTTATGTCTAAATACAAGAGGTTGTGTACTTGTAGTTACACTTCCACAATTGTAAACAAACACTCAATGCTATTGAAGTAAAAAATTAATAATTAAACTGAATGTTTTGTGACTTTGTTACTGATGACAGTTTGTGAGTATTTTAGATCTGCCTCGGTTTTTCGCAACCTTCTGCCCTATTAATATAACTAAGTAGGTCACAGTGCACGTGCATGCAGATGCATACATATCCTTTTTAATCTCCCTTCAGAATTCTTTTAACTTTTTAACATGAAAAGGAAGGCTATAATCAGATCTTTTTTATATTTCCTATGAGGAAGAAAAACAGTGCAAAACTGATAAAATTGACATGCATCTCTTAATGTAAAAGAAGAAAAAGTATGAAGCAGGACGAGTAAGCAACTACATTTGTAGTTACACTACTCTAAAATTGGTCTAATTCTGTGCCTTTGAGAGAACAGTTTCTTTATATTTCTTTGAAATCACTGAAGAATATTTTAAAGAAAAATATTTTTCCTTTATAGTTTCCTTACTGTAAACATTTACTGCTCATATATTATCTTGCATAATAGGATTATTAGTTGCAGCTCTCTACTTTCAGAGTTTGGCATCATAAAGAATAACTAAATGGAGCAGAAAGTCTAAACCTTTTCAATAGAGCAAATCAGCTTTAATACCCAATTCTCTTTCTGATGCAATTCATTATTCAAGTCACAACTGCAAGTGCTTCACAGGAAAAAGAAAAAAGATGTGGGGACTCTCATGTCTCCTCTCCTGGATTCTATGAGTAAGTTCTCTCTTTCTGTCCTACAGTTGCAGCTACCTTGTTTTTTCTTCTAGTCCCTCAATATATCATTGTCTTCAGAGCACATCAAATCTGCAGTTAGAAGTAGGTTTTTTTTCCTTGCTCTTACCATATTTCTCCTTGCCATCTCTTCGACTATTTGACTCTCTTTTTAGCTATGCATAGACACGTGCATGTTTTGTTAGATCTAAATATATGTTCTTCTGAAAACTGAAGATAGAAGCCTGAATTTGATAAAGACAGATGCTTCATTTTTAGAAATTTCTGCCTACCTTGTAACAACACTATGGAAAGATATAAAGGAGCTCAGATCAAGAAGCAGTATAGTGACATTGCTGCAACTGTTTGTGCAGGGTAACCAACACCGGGCAGGGTGTGGTGTAAATCCAAATGGGGAAAAACACACCCACAGTGTTTCATGTACTGGGTGTAGTTAGGCATGGAAATGTGTTGAATTGCTGCAAGCAGGCTTTCTGCCTTTGGAAGGGTCAGAGATACACGTCTGTAAGCATGCATGGGGAAAATCAGATTCTAAGGATGATTTTAGCAGGGGTCATTATATTGAGAAGCAGGATGTATAAGTTAATCAACAGAAAATATTAAAGAGGAGAACAGTTTCCTCAGGCTTTTCCACAATGAAGCAGAGCTATGAGATTTAAGATGTCCACGCCTGAAGTTCAGAAAATTGCTTTTCAGCCTTTATTTTGACTGATTTGGAGTAGGGTCTTGAATTCCAATTCCAGCTTTCTAAAACTGCTCTCTATTTGCTGGGCTATGGGGTGTTTTGAGGCAGCATAATCCTCATGTAGCTTCTTGGATGAATTTATTCAATTTCATACAAAATATGTGGTATCTGGGGAATATGATTTAAACTCTTCTGTGCTTCAGCTGATCTTTGTCAACTCAAGGGCAGACTACAAGGCTGCACAATCAGTTTTTTGTTTCCTTTTTGTTTTTCTTCTTGTATGACTTTCCCCTCCCACTACTTTCAGAAAGGAATTTCTGCCTTAAAATATGCTGTATTTGTAGGCTGAGGGTGTTCTACCTCTCCTCAGGTGTAGCTGAGAATTAAACCTCTGAATGCTATCATAGGCCCAGCTGTCTTCCCTGGCTGCATTTTGAGGAAGCTCAGTGTAATGGAAAGGGTCTCACAGTCCATGGCCAGTCATTATGGAGTCAAAGTTAACCCCTGGCCTTACAAATTTTGTAATGCTGACTGCCTCCAGGCCAGCGAGGGCTAGCCCTCTATGCTTCAGATCCATCCTTAAGGGCATGAATTGGGATGTTACAAAACACATCCAGGGAATAAATGCAGGGGCAGTTTCTGTGCTGAAGCGGCTGCCTGGTCCCTGTGTGCCAAGCAGCACAGATGTCCCTGCAGTGCCTCTCTCCTTGTGCCTCCCAGCTGCTGGAGGCAGAGCAGGTAGGATGGTTTGTATCTCCCTGTAGGACACAGCTGTGAAATTCTCTTGATGGCCCTGAACAGGATGTTGCCTGGGGATCTGTGGGCACGTCTGGAGGCAGAGGCTCAGCTGCCAGCCTACCTGCTCTGCAGAAGCTGTTTGCATAAGTAATGCAGGAGCCCTGAGGATGCCTGGCAGCTGAGGCAGGCTCCTGTGGACCTACTTTTCAGACCTAGGCAACTACTGACACATAAATGGCACTTAGGTGGTTTTATGAGCCCCAGCGAACATTTCAAGCATATGAGGTCTGAGGCTAGTAAGGTTTTCAAAGAATCTAAAATGGGATTTAATCCAATACTAAGAAATCCCAAGAGCTGCCAAAATATTTTGAATATAAGCTACCTTGGATTCTTTTTAAAATGTCACCTTAGTGTGAATTGTTATTAGCAATGAAGAAATAATTTTATGACCCTACTGTAAATCACACGTATTTGTTTGCTCTCTGTAAGAGCAAAAAATCTGAGGAAAAAAATGTTTTTCTGCTTCACACACAACTCTGAGGCTGAAGTAGGTGCAAGGTATCCATTTGAGTCTAATTACCCAACTAGGCTGAGCACAGCCAGTCCAACAAAAACCCAGCTGTAGTTTTTAATTGCCTTAAATGAGCTCCTAAATAGCTATGTGGAGTTAAACCACAGCACAGAGAACACAATACAAGTGCATAGAAACCCTGAACACCCAGGGCTCTAGAGTGCTCAATTAAACTTTCCTTGATTATTCAATACAACAGAAGCGTGCAAATTAAAGGCTTTCATGCTACAGCGGGCTACGACCTCATTCTCAAGTTTCAATATTGCAATGTAACTTAATTAAGATTTTCCCCACACAAAGCATAACCCTAGAGGTAACTTTTGTTCCAAATACCTCACATAGGTATCTCTCCTGCTGTTAAGTGAATGGCTCCTGGTGAAGCAAAATAAATATTATTCTGGCATAGACTCACTTTTTTGTATACACTGAGAACAGAGAAAGGAACAGTATGAAATCATTAAAACATTTAAATCACCATGCCAAAATACAGTTTCTGAAAGGCCTCATTCTCATTGCATTCAGACTATAAAGTGCCTTAAAATAGTTTGTGAAGAACCCACACTAATTTCTGATTCTGTGACAGATACTAAGTTTGAATAGGCACAAATTGTGTGGAAACTTGCAAGTGCAAAATTTTTTGCCCCGTTTAGGTCAGTGGTACAAAACCAGTAAAATCCATGTGCAGTAGAAAGAACAGCTTAATCTTAGTGTATTTGTTGGTTCATACGGTGTCATGAAATTTTGGGGGTTTTAATAACTGTGAAGTACACTGGAGTCACTGCACGAAAGGCCTTTTAAATTCAATGAGGCATTAATAATATGGATGGAATGCCAAACACATGGGAAATGGTTGTGAGAATATGCTGGTTTTGTCCTTTATATTTAGTTTAGAACCACTAAAAATGTATTAATCACTCTTTTTAAATTGGGCTATTAAAATGGAAATCCTAGACAACAGAATAATTTAATCTCAGTAGCAAGTTAAAACTTCACACCAAAAATTCTTCTTTAAAGTTGGAACAATTTGTGCCCTTCTAAATGTTTAAATAAAGTGCCAAATTGCATTGCTAATAATGATGTAAACAGTTGCTTTGCTTTGAAAAGCTTTTTTCTCCAAATAATTATTAGTAAATTCAGTTACTGAAAGCAAAAATACGTCTTAATTTTCTTATGCAGCTTGTTTGACCACATTCATCTAAGCAGACTGAGAAAGCCATGTCACTTTAAAGTTTTACCTCAGTTATTAGATGAATTTATCTGTTGCTTTACATTATTCACACCTTTCTTTCACATATCCCTGTCTTCCATTATCTTATCATTGTCTTTTATCTTCCATTCAAAAGGCGACATTAGAAGCTGATCAGAAGCTGTTTGACGGCATTTTTTGACTCCACATTGGTCAGTTCTGTTTTTTTCCAGAATGAAACTTTCAATCCCATTTCAGGAAATTAAAAAACAAGAGTTCAACATTGACACAAGAATAATTTCCTTTGTCCCAATATTTTCTTCTATGTAGTATATAAGCCTAAATCACCCCTGAGGCATCTAAAAGCTATGCTTTGTAATCTCTGAATTTTAGGCACATAAGAACTGTATTAGATCTTACTAAAAACACTGAAGACAGAAATCTCTGTTCAGCAGGTTAAGACTAAATATGGATATTTTACTTCTAAACATGTATGCTTAGTACATCTTCTAGAAAGATAAGTATTTTTCCCCTCAAATTAATTATTCAACAATAAATTCCAATTGCAATAAAAAATTACAAATTCAGATACAGTTTTCTGATAATTCTGTTATATTTGTGAACAGCATTGTGAACAATGTGAAAATTATGTGCTTTTGGCCAGCAAACTCAACAAATGGTTGTTGTGGTCCCATTTGGAACACTTCTTTGGAGCAGCCAATGGACTCAACAGCTGATGCTTGTACTTTCACACTTGGGTGTTAGGTCATGTTATCAGAGAACAGCACAGGCCTCTTGTCAGTCTGTGTAATCCTGCCAGTCAGTTCACATGCTTTTTGAAAGCCAACTAGGCAGCGACACTGAAGGAAGAGGAGAAATAGATTAGAAAAAGGGGGGGAAAAAGAAGAAAATTTTGCATCAGATACATGTAAGTTTGAGGTAAATATTTTATTTTGTGTGTATTTTTCATCATTATATTTCACATATTTTGAAAGTGGGTTTTGACATATCTCTGTGATCTATAATACATTATGTACAGTATAACTTCTGGATATAGACATAAATCTACAGAAGAGGGAAATCTTTCTCTTCAGCTTGCTGTCAGATTCTTTGGTGGTAGGGTATTCAATCAAAAATATAAAAATGCCTCTTCACTCAAGCTGTGTGTGAAATGACATTTGCAAAAATAAAAAGCTAAATCTAAAAAAATCTAACCTTATGTCTGTTGTACGTTTGTATGTGTATAATGCCAGCATTGGTCATTAAAAAATCTCTCTAAAATTTCCCTGTTAAAAATGTGAATCATCTTTATGAATTTACTGTTATGAAATGCTAGAGTGCAAATATAATTGTTCTAAATATTTCACCAATTGGAAAATAAATAATGTAAAATACCTGGTCATTAAAATGTCTTCTGGAAATAAAGACATATTAAATGAGATATTTTATCATTAGAACTTGCTAGGATCAGAAAGAATGAGAGAGGAAAGCACTTTCATCAAATCAACAGATGATTCTCCAGAAGAATTTTTTGTTTGTTTCCTCCACCGTCTGATGGTTTTTAGAAATTGTAGTTGAGAAGCATTATTTAATGTTCAGTAAGTCTAGAAAATAACTATACAATAGCCTCCTAACTGATGTTTAAAACCAGTGCACAATTATTTTCATTGTGCAATTTTATAGTTTTACGAAACTGCTAATGAAACTATTATCTCTAGCTTCCAATTTTTTTATGAGTTACCAGTAGCGCAGTATTTTCAGGGAAGCAAATGAAAATCAAGTATTCTTTGTTAAAATAGAACTAATATGGAAGTACTATTAAGGAACATCTGTTCTCTTACCATTTTCAGCTGCCCCAGTTACAACTATCATCCTTCTTAATTGCTTAACACCTGTCTTTTATTATATTTGATAGCAATTCTAAATTTCATTTAATTTCCAGTCTCTTATCTGATTTTGAAAATGTTTTACTTCTATAATGCCCATTTACATGGTTTATTACCTTAATTCTTCTATTTAATCTTGGGAACCCTAAAAATGATTATGAGATTAATTGTTCAGGAAAGTAATATTTCTCCCTTTTAGTATAAACCAGATACCTGCTCTCCAGCCTCTCTGGGAAAAAGAGAGGAGAGGAGAG
>WBNO01030928.1:0-31742 GCA_013400575.1 Peucedramus taeniatus
GTGGCGGCGAGGAGAAGCCGCAGATCTCCAGACAATATTTCTCACTTTGGGTTTGGTCTTAGTTTTGCCTTTGTTCCTCTTAGCTGACTGTGACAGATTGCCCCTACATCAGTTGGCCAGTCTGTTTCTCTACCCGAACCTCAACTGGACTGGGGAACTGAACCAGCCAAATNAAAAAAAAAGTAAATCCCCCTCCCCCAAAGAAACTCAAACTCAAACCAAACCAACCAAACAAAACCAACAAACCAACCAAACCCCAAACAAACTAACAAATGAACAAACAGCCCCCTCCCCAAAAAATGCCAAAAAAACACCCACAAAAACCCAAAAATAAAAATCCCAAACCATCCAAAACAACCACAGTTTCCTGATCTAGTTTGGTATGTGCCTGCATAAAAAATTTCTGCTGAAATAGTGGAAGATGCTTTAGAAGAGCAAGAACAAGCAGCCAGAGAAAACCAAAGGCTGTGATGCCCAAGAGCAGTGTTACCATCAAAGAATTTCAAGTGGAGTTGTGCCATCAATACAGACATTGCTATATTCTCTTTTACCTTTTACTTCTAATATCTTGTTATTCCACTTTCTAATTGTGCCACAAACCCCGAGAATAATTAACAATTTAATACTACTCTCTTTGTTAACATATTTTTTGTTCTAAACCTAATACACTTGTTTAAATGATTGCATTTACAGCACAATTTAAACTTGAAACACTTCTAATCTGTAATCAGCTTGAATTGCTGCTTCTGTTTCAGATCTGGAGAGGAACTTTTGTGTTGTCAGCTGGTCTATTTCTTCCACCTATAGCCATTTAATAAAATTAGAATTTATTTCTATTTATGAAAGAAAATGTCTCTTTCCAGAATTTCTGTGCTAAGAGGCAGCTGAGAAGTTTCTAAAGTATTTCTTGTTTTGCAAATTGATCAATTCAAGAGAAAGAAAAATATCTAGATAACTTTTAGATCTTAATAATAGTTAAGAATCAAGGAAACAAAAAGTATGCAAACTGGCATATCCTGTGCAGCTACAGTTGAAACAAAGTTGATCATAAAGTTGGAACTGATTTCAGTAAGCTAATTTAAACTTCAAATATATTTTGTATGTGCACTTATATATACACATTCAAAAATATGTGTATATATAATAGTGATTTTAACTGTATTAGTTTATACACACAGTCTTTCTAAGAAAAATTTTTCTTCTTTAAATTAAAAAAAAAAAAACCAATCACTGTCATGTATGGCAATTCCATCCTGCAAGGCTTTGGTTGTTAAAAAAATTATTTTTAGCATGATGACTGAAAAATTAAATTACAATGGCTAATGTTTTTAGACATTGTAACCTATTTGGTACTATATATATTGCTCAATGAAATTTATCTTTTCAACTGGATATCAGGTCTTGAGCCTGCCATACTAATGATTTTTGCACTTTTGGATTGCATGCATGCATGTGTGTGTGTGTGTGTGTGTGTGTGTGTGTGTGTGTGGCCTCAACAGTTCCCTAAAGATTAGAACTGCTTTCTATTTTGTGATTTATTTAGAGTCATAGAACTGTTAGAGGTGAAAGGGACCTTAAAGATCATCTAGTTGCAATTCCCTTGCCATGAACAGGGATACATTTTTTAAACCACATTGCTCTGAGCTCCATCCAGCATCCAGCTTCGCCTTGAACACTTCCAAGGATG
Organism: Peucedramus taeniatus; assembly: GCA_013400575.1. NCBI lineage: Eukaryota > Metazoa > Chordata > Aves > Passeriformes > Fringillidae > Peucedramus > Peucedramus taeniatus. The sequence continues at coordinate 1,688 of WBNO01030928.1, forward strand.
AGGCATCCACAATTTCTGGATGCCCACAACTGGGCAGCCTGTTCCAGTACCTCACCACCCTCACAGTAAAGAATTTATTCCTAATATCTAATCTAAACCCACTCTCAGTTTGAAGCTATTCCCCTTGTTCTGTCACTACATATCTTTGTAAATACTATTTCTTCATCTTTCTTGCAGGCTCCCTTCAGGTACTGGAGGGCCATAATTATGTCACGCCATGACGTTTCTTTTCCAGGCTGATCAACCCCAATTCTCTCAGCCTTTCCGCCTAGGAAAGATGTTCTCTCACTGACTCCTACAACAGAGGGATTGAAGGTTTGCTTTAAAGTCACAAATGCATCTTCTATTTTCTTCTACATTGTCATTCATTAACAGTGAGAACTGGTCAGAAACCTAGGAAAAGATCTTAATGGAGTCTATCAGTGTTATGCTGTGAAACATTGTTGTCCACAACCATGACAAGTCTACTCCAAATATAGTATCATGATGTTCAATAACCTTACATTTGTCTTTAATTCTATTTTAATTCTGTAGTCTCTGGATTAATGTCTATTGCCTTCCTTTTTCTATTTTGTGGTATTGGAACATTTGAATGGGAGGAAAGGAAAGTATATCTGAAATACTGACTAGAAAAGTTACTGTCATTCTAGCAAAGTGATTTTAAAAAGTCCTACATAAAACTGCCTCAGGAACTTTGTTTCTTAAATAGTATCTGGCAGATAAATGCACAGTACAGTTCTCAGACTCGTTCAAGTTTTAAGTCTATTTGATAGAAGAGATATGGACAAGAAGTGATAAATGCATGTATTCTAATATATTTAAAGAAAAATGGTTATAGATATAAATACTCCATCCAATTTCTGGATTTTCTACCTACAACAAAACATTCTCAAGCAGACTGATCTAATCTCAACAAAGAACATAATTTATCAGAGTAATACAAGGCAGTAAACAAGAAGCCCTAAGAGTAACATATTTTTGTTGCTTTCTATGCAAAAGTACCTTCAAAATTAAACTGAACACTGAGAACTGGTCTAATTAAGTAAAATTTGTTAATTGTTTCCATGTATTGTTGCCTTAAATTTTTGGATTTGTCCAGTTTATAATTCACATTATGTGACCACTTTTCAGAATGTTTATAGAGAATAACACACATTTTACGTGTAAGCATAGAATATTTTCTTAAGTTAAATGTTTTCCTTAAAGTCTTAAAACAACTTTTTTTTTCCCAATGATTCTTAATTATTTGTATAAATACTTGGGCATATTTGTTTGTCTTTAAATCATGTGGATAGTGTAGTGTCAGTGAATATATTACATTTTAGACTCCTAAAAATTATTACTAAAGTTACATATAGACCCTGTCATGCTTAATTAATGATAAAGATAGGTGAAACAACACTCTGGGAACACTGTTTGCCAATCAATAATGTGTTAACTTCCTGAAAAGTCATTTTCTAAATGAGGAGTTATTTAAAAATCTTCTTGACAAGTTTCTATCCACCAAAATATAAAATATTTACATTTTCCTTATATATACACTGGGCTTATCAAATAATGTTGAAAGTAAAGTGTCTACCATTCACAAAATGATTAAAAGAAAAACATTTAACAACTCTTGAAAGGAATGTGACATTGTCAATTTTAAACCAGGGAATTCAGACATTTTAGTGCTGTTCTCTCAGTCATTGTAGAAAGGTCATCCCAGGTGGTGCAGATGACACACATGGCAAATGGGAAGGGAGGCAGAAAGCAGGTTTGAAGAGAAGAGAAATAGCACCTCATCAGTAAGTCTGAGTGGTGTAAAAAATACGTGAAAAAGTATTATGTTATTAAGTTATACAAAACAGAACAATCCCCTGGTAGGCTGCTTTTTTCTTTGAGCTACAGGAGATGTGCTAATTCAAATGTGGCCTTACACAAGGGCTAGAAAGAAGAGAAATGCAGGAACATTACTACAAATTGGCCATGAGTGGATATATTGGCTGGATAGGACATCACAAGGTAATGGCTAGGGTGAAAATATAACAGCTGTTTTGCTTTGAATGGAGGGGGAACTGAAATGTAAATATATAAATATTACTACTTTTCTGTTAAAGTCTGATGTGAGTTATACAGGTGCCCTAGAGCTTGGAACCATCTGGGTACTTTGCTAGCTTGACAGGCTATGGGCAGAAACAATAGTCCTGCCAAGAAAAATAACTGAAAGCAATCTGTGTTTTACCAGTCCAAAAAAAAGCATGGCTTATTTTCCAAGTGCAGTCCTCAGTTCATTATAACATTCTGTTGCTTAACAATATTATCTGACTCCATGTAAAGCAACCAATTAAAGAAGCTTGTTAGGAGCCCTGTGTACATCAGCTGCAGGCTGTAATTTGTCCTAGAAATCAGATAGAAATTGATGTAAACTGATATGAACACAACTGCATCTCTTCCACTGTTTTTTTTTTTTTAGACTACCCCCTACCCAGTCTCAAGAGATCAGGTGTGGCATTGTCAAAATTTTTAATGCACTTATTCTAAACCATTTTTATTTTCAGGAATGGAGTATGTGCCTTGAGGCTGTCAGCTTGCCTGGCACAAACTTCCATAACTACACCACTGTAGAGTTTGCTCTTTATAGATGATTTTTTTTTCTGCTATGACCCTTCTGTAATTTCATTTCTGCTACAGTGAAGTTCAAGTATCTTTTTCTGAAGGACATGTCCTTCTCCACAAGCAACAAGCTCAAGATTTTTGGACAATATAGTTATTAATATTAATTACATTTAAACAATCCTGGCTGCATCCTGATTTTTAAATATATTCAAGAAAATTAGTTCCTTGACTAAAAATATTTTTGGAATATAAATCTTACAGATATTTCAGAAAAACATATCTATTGTTACGGAGTAGAGAGAGGCAGCCCAGTGAAAAGACAATGAGCAGACATATTTTAGAATTATAGATAATTTTACAATTTATTGTGAAATTTATTTTTTCCTGGAGACTATTTAAATAATGAATCTGAAACTTGGAAATTTAGTAGTAATTGTGTATATTTTCAGGGTCACCTATGACTATTTCTAACATTTCCCTGTAAGCTTTTGTCATGTTTCAATAGAAGTTTGGGTCTGAAGATGACAAAGTATCTCTGTATTATGTAATAAAGTTCCTACAGTCCTGCTAAATTAAGTCAATATGAATTGTTCCAGTTCATTCTGTAGATCAAGCCCAAGGCGCTGTTTACTCATGTTTCTAAAAATTAGATGCCATTTACAACATTGTCATTCTTTTTATCTTGTCAAAGTTCTTTTTTTTTGCATCCACTACATTGTACTGTATATTTTGCCTCCAAATGTTAGCGCTCCATTGCTTTTCCCTTTTGCACACAATTCACTTGGAAAGAAATGCAGAGCAACCAGAGAGAACGAAACAAACCTGTTCTGAGAGCTGGAGGAGCTCAGAGGTACAGGAGGGAGAAATGGAAGTTTTAGAGTCCACGTAATGGCAGTTAATATGTAATGAATACCATGACCACAGAGTGTGGAGCTGCTCTAAACCTTCCTTTTCAAAGGTGCATAATGTCATTATCTTTTCATCTCTGAAAGAGCAAAGGGGAAACTGCACTGGTTTCGCTGCTGGGTTGATGCAGTACATCTCACAATTCTGTCTTTTGCAGTTCATGTTCTAGTCATGGTTAAAGGGAGCCTATTCATCTTTCCAGTAGGCATTTTTCTGTATTACCACTGTATCTCTAGTTTGACATCACTTTTCAAGAGTAGCCACTGCATTATCTTTCCCCCATCCTACTGGCAGTCTGCCATGCTGTGTTCCTGTAGAAATCTTTAATTTGTTTTCTTAAGTTTTATTTTCCCCCATTTTTCTTATTACAATGGGTCTATTTTTATTTGTTTTTTATTTCCTGTACTTTGTTTATATTATATTTAATTTTTTGACAATGTTTTATTATTTCCTGTTTTATGACAGCACGCAGTCAGCAAGACTCCAGTTGCATTTTGGGGGTTTCTAAAAATAAGCTGACACTAGATGATGTACATTATACTAGGAGACAGTATTTTTCTCAGATTTCTGTCCATTATCATCTTCTAAACTCAGTATTTACACTTTTTAAAAAAGTTTTGATGCAAGTCACATTTGTTGAATCTCTTTAACTTCTGTTTTATAAGAACCAACCCAGTTCTTGCAGGTATTAGAATTTTCAAAACTCTCTAGACTCATAAAGTCTATAAATAAGTGACTTGAATGTCCCTTCTTATTAGCAGCAAAGAACATTCAGATTTGCTGAAAGTACTCCAAAATGTCTGCAACAGCACATGCAAATTTGTTGATTTGCAGATGAAACTAATTTGCTGAAAATACAATTAAATTACATTAGGCAGTTGATCCAAGTCATAACTGGGGATCTGAAGTTACAATCAACTCTGAGCTGTGTGTAATTGAAATATGGAATAAATTAATGTAGATAAAGAGAATATTACTAAGTAGAAACAACACTCTAAAAAACAAGAGTTTTAAAGACATGCAGAAAAAGTGGTGTATTATCATTCTTTTATACTATCTGTCTTCTTACCTCGGTTTTAAAAAAATTTAAATCTGCTTTAAAAATTGATGTTTGAAAGGGATAAGAAGCTTTCCAGGGGTTTACTGCTCATACCTCTACTGACAATATCTCTACTGGTATTGCAGTACTGTTTGCAGGTCCCATCAAAAATCACATCTGAACTAGACATTACGTCAATATACAGGGTAACACTTTCTCTTAAGGTTTTCAGAGATCCTTTATAAAAAGCTACTAACTTTCTCAAGCTTAGCAGCCTGAGATTCTTATATTCATTCAGAGCAAATGTCCTATATTATCTGTTCAATAGCATCTGTTGGAACAGCCTGTTTTTCTTCATCAGCTTTAAAGGAAAGTTAAACTTCCAAGTGAGAGTCTGAACTTAGATTATATTAACTATCTCATTTGATGAGGTGTTTCTATTGTGATCATGAGTGAAATGTGATCAAGAATCTTGTATAGCCATGAGTTTATATGAAAGTGTTTATATTATAGATCACACAAATTTATTGAAAGGTATCTGTGCACATTACCCCACAGAAATTTTCCACAATATCAAACTCTGAACTATAATAAATCACTCTTTCAGTCACTCAGCTCCATAGTGTATCCTCCATGATAATGCAGTAATTTCATACCAAATCTAAATACAACACCATCATTCATATTTAGATATAGTGATATTTGGAATAAGATAAGGTCTTTAATGGGAAAACAATATATTATATTAGATCAATTTACATGGGAAATATTGACAGATTTTCAGATATGCTAGATACTTTTATTCTAAGTTTTAGCATTACTTCATGGTCTGAAAACAATCAGACTTTAATCAAACCAATTTCCAGAGCTGATTATGCCTCAAAAAGACTGGGCTGTGTAAAGGCTACCCTTCATTTAATCTACTGAGCCATTAGCTGAAGTGATCATTTCATTGCTGTGAGAAAGAAGCAGCATGTGGCAGGAGAAAAGAAACACTAAAAAAATACCAAAACAAACTGAGAAAACCCTTATTCATCAATCCAGCAATTATTCAGATCTAACTGCCAAGGACTGACAGAAAATGACTAGTCAGGTAAACCTAGATCAATGTTATGCTAGCTGTTTAAACAAATGCAGGAAACCATTCAATGCTTTTAATGACTTAAACTTTTACCTGAAATTAGACAGTAGGTGGTGGGAAAGACAAATGACAGAAGTAGTGGATTTCCTACGGGAAACTATTGAATGCAGGAACTGCTAGACTCTGCAATGTGGGGCTTGACTTTTTGCTTATTAAGGTCACGCACCTCAATGCTTTTAATGAAATTCCTCTCTGAAAAGGATTTGATGCTTTGCCTCTGCATGTGTGTGCAAGATGGATGGATAGTGCTTTTCAGTGGAATAAAATAAACTTTAAGATCAGGGAAACTACTAGCTAAAATTTTATTTCTTATAACTTCATCTGCCTTTTTTACTTTTTTTTCTCTATTTTATACCTAATACAATTTTTATAAACATGGTGTAGTTTTCTTCCATGTCTGGGGACATTATTTTTATTTAAATTGACTTTGAGTTTTTTTTGTACTGCAGAAATGGATCTACATGTTTCTCAGGGACAGGTTTCCTACTGCTTGTAGATTTGGAAGGAAAAATGCTAAACTAGTAATGAAACATCTACTTCTGGAGCAGTATTTCTCAGCCCTTGCATCAAAAACCCCACAGCAATGGATCAGGAAAGTTAATTTGGTTTCAAAAATACTTAGCTAGCTAATACAAAATCAAGCAAAGAAAACCACAACCTTTACATTTTCACTGCATTTTATTCTTCTTGTTCAACTAGTCTTTGCCAGCTCCTGAAATATAAGAAAAAAATAACTAACCTTATTCACTATATACTCTTGCTTTCATAGTACATGCAATTTGGTTGTTGTTTTCTTCAACTAATAAATCACCACATTAGAAAGGCTGAGAATGATTCACCAAGAAAACCATCAGCAACTCTACTCAGTTGATTTGTGACAGTCTTTTACATAAAATAACTTTGTACAACAACAGTGTAATTCTGGAAGAAATTACTCAGTTTTAGCACTGAAATTGCTTGAATGCCTTTTAATAAAGAAGTTAGTTCAAGTTTGGCTATGGAGGTTTAGATGATAAACAATATTAATAATTCTCTTATCCCTCTTTTATATCTTTAAGAAAAACTTCTGTCTGGGAAATAATATCAGGTTTCATAATCTAAGCTTATTTTAAGATTTTTTTGAATCATCTTATCATAGGTCAATATGACTTTTTTGTAACTTTGCATGCTTAGAATGCTCCAGGGCTTGTTGGGAGCAAAACTCTAGGAAAGAGAGAGTGAAGGGTCCCTTCCTCTATCAACCACCATTAAAACTGTGGGTTTCTTTTGCATTCAGAAATGGAGCATTTAAAATTGGTCTGATCCTTTTCAAAAGCATATAAAGTATGAACAAGACTTACTTTTAGTAAGGAACACTTCTAATTTCCCTTGCTTGCCTTCCCTTCCTTTCCTTTTTCCTTAGATTCTTTGTTACAGTCCAAAGAGAATAAAGAAGTGCTGAAATTATTCTTCTGTAGTTCTCCAAGGATAAAAATGTCTACTTGAGCTTGAACCATAGGCTGTAGTTCTGGCTTCTGTTCTGGAATCCAAGGTTCAAAGTGGTTCACTATCCTTCTTGGAGATTTTTTGTCCTTCAAAAATTTATCTTTGAATTATGAATAAGCCGAAGAAAAAGCAAAACAAAACAATGTTTCTTATATGAATGAAGCTCAAGTATGCAGAAAAACAGTCTTATTGGGGAAAAAAAATGCTGTTTTTCTTCTTGACTTCTACAGTAATGATATACACTCAGAAGCTAAAAATAAGGGAAAAAATGTACAAAACAAAACAGCTGAGTTTTATCAGTATTACAACTTTATGCTTATATATGTGTACAATGCTTTCATGATTACAAAAAGTTGGTGGTTTTATTGATAATGCTATAATTTTTTTTTTTAATTACAGAGATGATTTTCTATAATTGATAGCAATTTCTAACACATTCTAATTTATTCATTTTCTCAGGAATGTTCTTGTAGAGTTCCTGTTTTAAAATTCATTTATGGAAGGATTAAATTTAGTAAGTAATTTCCATAAGTATATGTTAGTTTAAAGAAATACAAAGTAGACTCAATAAAGTGACATTTTTACAAAGTAATTTTCTTCTTTGGGCAAGTTACAATTTTGAACAATGCTGATGTTAAAGTAGTCTGTTCTCTGTTAAAGGACAACTTAAGAATGAGGAACTAGATAAAGGTCTTGGATAGGAGTAGGTATTTAAGATATTGATTGGTTGAATTTCTAAAATACAGTCTTAGCTTCCAACTTTTCCTTCTGTTTTTCCCATTGATTATTTGTGCAGCAATACCCTCCAAAAGACCCTAGAGGGAAATCTTTCCTAGCTTGGAAAGCAACAGTGAGTCCAAGATCTTGTGACTGTAAGAAAATGGCCTAGTTGGTATGGATTAAGTCAGCAATAGCCATTTTCATATTCAGTTCAGATTTTTAAATTTCTCCAAGCCCAGAAAAAAAAAAAAAAAAAAAAAAAAAAAAACAAAAACCAGCACTGTCCATCTAAAATTTCTCCTACCTTAACACAGAAAAACTTAATTTTCCTTCAAAGCCGACACTATCATCACAGTGATTTATGAGTTATAGAATGTATTATCATCGACAGAAGTCAAGCTGGAAAATGGGCGTTAACCAACACACAGAAGTCACTTTGTTTTATAGAAAGGAAGCTTTTTAAGTCATAATAACTGAGGAGAATTTTAATGCTAAAAAGTAAAGCACTATGTTCCTTGTTTCCTGAAAACTCCCTATTTCTTAAAAAATTAAAAAAAAATTAAGAATCGCTTACTAAAGAGATTTACCAGACAAATGTTTTTATGAACAACAGTTAAAACAAGTTTAAATGTGGGGATTGTTTGTTTTTTTGATTGTTTTAGGGAACAAAAGTTATTTCTATTTGAGAATTATTGCATTTTCCCCCCCTATTATTTTTATGACAACCTATTTTGTGGTGCAATTAGTAAGAAGATTGGATTCTTCACTGCCATGATTTTTGTTGTATAATGAAAGGCAAAAAATCAACGCACACAAATGATAACACAGCCTTCCCCTTTTACAGTTACTAGCTCTTGAAGAAACAAATACTGCAATTTGTCTTTCCTCAGCTTCATTGCTGTAAATGACTTCACTACTTCCCTTAGAGATATTTTTTCTCAACAGCTGTTTTAAAGCATTAATTGATTTTTTCATTCTGAATACTGTGCTGTTGATAGTTTGTGGAGTCTGATGGGTGAAATGGAGATTAAAAATAAAGCTAGTTGGACAGGTAACAAACTCATTAATGTCCTATAAGAACATCCAATTCCAGAAAAATTGAGGTATGCAGCTCATTCAGGTTTGCTTTTTTTGTTGGGTTTTTTTTTTTTTTTTCTTTTTTTGTTTTTTTGTTTTTGATCTAAAGAAAAGTGAACAAGAAAAAGAATCAAAGACTAAAAATGCTTGGGCTCAGATTTCAAACAGTTATGGTTAAGTATTAAAGAAAAAAAAAATAGATCACCTCTTCAGATTGTTAGGTTGTCATGCTTTTGTAAAACATTTTACTAAACAATACATTAGAAATCTCTTCAAATTATTGGGGAAAAAGTAATTAAAGCAAATTAAGTAATAATATTTGTTTAACAAAATAGATTTGTTCTTCCCATCTATCTACCAGAGACAAGCATGGTCTGGCATTTTGAAAATCCTAATGTTACCACTATTATTCCACTGCTGGCAGCTTCATTTCTTGTGATACGCAAGAAACATATGTGATAAATGTTATGGAATAATTCATGCTCTTATGAAATATAGAGGTGATTGTGATATATGTTATGGAATAACTCATACTCATGTGAAAATAGATGTAATAAGTTATGCATGTATGGAAAAATCTCCACAAGCAGAGGCTGGAGAAGGATTGCCTCACAGAATTACGAAACCATGGATGGCGGCGGAGGGGAAACCTGATTTATAAACTAAAAGACATGACTCCAGTGGAGGTGAACCCCTTCCTGGGACTGATTGGGGAGCACCCGGGCAATGATCGGTTGACAAAGTGCCCACAATGGAGATAACCAGGGTTGTTAGAAGCGCGCATCTGAATACCAGGTTCCTGTAACTTGGCATCCGCATTCATCACTTCCCAGAAACGACTTTGTCCAGTCCAGCACAGAGAAGAGGAGACCTCATGAATACGTGAAGCAACAAAGGAATAGGAGAACCTCTGCCCCAGGCATAAAAAACTGTGTAAAAACCGACCCAATGGAGGCAGCATTCGTGAACAGAGGGGGTTTGATGCGGTAGAAGTCAAACCAGAGTTCACCCAGTGCCGATCCCGGGCTCGAGGCTGTCCCTTTAATTGTGGCTATCAAAATTGTATCTTGATCACAAAATAAAATCTCTAATTTTTGATTTTTAATTCAGCTGTATCATTTTATCACCTATAACACATATATTCCAGACCAGTGATTTCTCCTCCCACTTTTTCCTTCTAAAATCTGTTCTGCATGCTAGGAAACAGATAAATAAAATATAAGATGCCATTTTAATTTTCTTTTTGTTTAAAATGAGGACTTATTTTTTTAAAATTAGCATATTACAAATCACATATATTTCAACTGAGTTGAATTTAAGGAAAAGCCAAAATGTAACAATTCAGTGACTCGGAAAACTCTGCCTTTGTTTTAAAAAAGGAAGAACCTGATGTGCTTAATGTGGCATGACTGTTTTTCTTAAGGGTTCAAGTATCTTTTTGTATTAACATCTTATCTCTGGAATGTATTTTTTGAGTATCCCAGTTCTTATCACAATGAATTAGATGGGCAGCGTCTTGGCTAGTAAGTGATTTTATTTTTCTTAATTCTATACCCTTCTATGCCTCTGGAGCCATAAGATACTGCTTGAGAAAAAAGCAAGACTCATGAAGCCCCCAAAAAATTTAGTGAAAAATAAATATAAGAAAAATACTTTCTAGGCAGTTTCCTCTGATTTAGTTCTTTTATTTCTACAAGAGTTTTCTTCACCATCTCTCAAGGAAATTAATTGTTTTCAATGGGTGTCACTTTCAGCTCCTATTTCTTATAATAAGCAAATTTCTTCTAAACTGCCTGGGATTTTAAATATAGCCAATATTACCTAAGAGTGCTATAAGTACACTTTTGTAACCTAACTTGAGATAACTTGAAGATGAGTGATTCAGGTCTTAGTTTCTTATGAATACAGACATTGTCCTCACAACATTGCTCTAAGTATTGCACTCTCTCTTCCTACAAGACAAAATAATAAAATTTGGGCATATAATTACTTAACTCCAAAGTATATTCAAGTACTTTTTCATAGGGCTGTTTTTCTTGTGATTTTAACTTATTTAATATATTATTTATAAAAAATGCATTTCCAGTTTACATGCAGATAAGGACAGTAAGACTGTTGAAGAAAAGCATAGATTAAAAAAGCTTATAAACTTTAGTAAAATAAACTGGTGTCCTGGTTCTGCCCAGGACAGGGTTAATTTTTACAGTAGCCAGGAGGGGGCATGTCTAGGAAACAGAGGTTATTCTGTGCCACCCCACCTCATTGCCTGACATCAGAAGAAGGGAATCTCTACTGGGGAGAGGGTTTTTTTCTGGTGGAGTGAACCTAGACAGAGCAGTCGTGCATTGTCTGTTGTCAGCGGGTTTCCTGTGCGAATCATTCGTTTCTTGTACCCCTGTTCCCAGTAAGTTGTTCTTATCTCAACCTGTGATCTTTGCCTTTTGTCCCTCCAGTTCTCCTCTCCCCACTGCAGCAAGGAGGGAGAGAGGGAAGTGGAGGAATGCCCAAGGAATGAGTTGTTTGAAGACACAGTGAGAGCACTAGGGAGTACCACTGCTAAACCACTTCTGGATACGTGTATATAGACAACATGGGAAGGAGAGAAGGACACACATACAAAATTATGTTATGGGTCTAAGTATGTTAGAAATTACTGTTCAGTAATTAGAATGAAACAAAGTTCCAAAAGTCATATAGCAGAAAATGAATCAATGTTTACTTTTTGGTAATTTCTGATTTTGTCCTCAGTGAATCTCTGAGTAGACTTCCAGAGAAAGATTCATCTAACCCAAGCTAAGGTGCCTGCAGGGAAAATGGCAGTGTCTGAGCTTATCACCTTAAAAATCTTTTATAAATCAATTCGAAAAAAAACCCAAATCAGAATAATTTTTAGATTTGGTTCATCTGACCTGTAGTAGATACTTGCTTTAGAATGAAATCAACCATAGTCTAATGAAGATTCTTCCCCCACTATAAAGGAAAATTAAGATGATGAGCTTACATTAGTTGTTCATAGCACAAATACCTACTTTTGATCATATGAATCATCTTATATCATATTACAATCACTGTAACAGGGTTTTGCTCACAGTTTTGTCTGCATTTCTAATGTATTAAAAGGATTTTAAAGAATCTGTTTATTCTTAATTTTATTGTTTTCCTTTGGAATTGATTATACTTACAAGATTGTTAGTAGATATATTTGGTAGAAGAAAAGTGCAAAAGACAATCCTATGCTTAGGACAGAGGCATCCCACTAATTTTATGAAGGCAAGGAGAATGATCCCATGTGGATATGGTAGTGCATAATTATCTATCATGTGGAATTTATGTGTTTCTGCCAAGCATCTGTTTATAGCTGCAGGGAAGTGTTGAGTCCAAATAAAGAGGATGCTTGACCATGAGCCAGGGCACTCCATTTAATATCTCACTAATGTCACTTTTGCTACCTGCTGCACATTTAACCTCTCTGACCCTAATTTCTTTTTTTGTTTTTGCTGTTTTGGTTTTTGGTTTGTTTGTTTTGTTTTTTTCACAGTTCTTCACAGTTCATAGCAGAAAAGAGCTCAGCTTTAGGGTTGAGTCTTTATGCACCATGAACATAATAACTGTATGTAATATATTGTATTAAAAAACTTTTTTGTGAAATATCTGGTTTATGGGACTGCCCCCTAAGATGAGTCTTCTAGCAGCTGCAGCATTAGAAACATAAGCCCCAGGTGCAGAATATGTGTTGTGCTAAATGAGCAAGTGGTCTAATCAAAAGGAACTCTAGATCTATTAAAAGGAAGATCCATTAATGACAAGTCCCTGGTGTAAATGAGGTCACTTCACAGCCTTTCACAGTATAAAGTAGAAATCAATTTCATTTTAGGAATAATAAAATATAAAGGAACCTTGTTTTGTCATTAGAATGGACTCAGAGATTGAGATTACATTTTCTTTTAAGGTGAACTCTCACAACATCTGTGCATAAAAATGAAGTGCTGGAGATATTTGTAGTATTTATAATGTTTTAAAATTGATACCATTTACATACAACTCATTGTTAAGAGCATATGTAAAACAGAGGTATTTCTGAACTGAAGCAGTTCAGGGAGTTTAGTTCAATTTCTCCTTTCCTCTTTGTATTCATGACTTTAAATATTGCAGAGCTGTTCTTGCTGGTTCTCATTCTGCTGAATCAGCTCTTACAGAAGCATCATTGTTCTTGGAGACTGACATAGGTTACAGACTGCTTAAGAAATGTGAATTAGGTGCACTGGTGCATAGGAATGAGCAGAAGAACTTGAAAGCTTTTTTTCATTATTTTGTCCAATCAACTCTGCCTGTCTCTGTAGTGCCTATATCCAGATTAACCCCAAGCTTCAAAGGCTTTTAACAAAGCTTCAAAGCAGGCAATTTATGCATTATTATTACCTTATTTTGAAAGTAAACCTCTTACTTCAGGGTGCAAACATTATTTAAAGGGGGATTGAAATCTAAAAAATAAAATTACAGAAATTGAATTTAATGGTGAAAAACCTGATACTCCTATCCTAGCAATTTTTTTTTTTCTTTATGGCTTTGACAAAGTGCTTTGCATTTCTTTTCAGGGTCAGTTTGTCATATCACATAAAGTACAATGAGATGCATATTCCACATAGGCCTGCAGAACAGTTCAAGAGGTCGCTATACTATTTCAATTGTTCATTTCCATGCAGAAAAAAATGAAAGCAATTAAGATGAAAGAAGCTGACATGATATAGTTGTACCTCTGCAGGACAAGTATTCTGCTGTGTAGATTAAGTGGGCCACTGCATGATATCTCTATGAGATTAAGAATTGCTGCAGAGAAGACAGACTCATGGGTTGTCCAATGCTCCCCTCCTTATGGTTACGTATCAGTGAAAATCAGCATTCATCCTGCATTCCCAGGACCCCTTCTTAAATGTCCATGTTTCTTCTGGTAAAGAAGCAAGTCATATGAATATCCATGCTCCATCTGCATTTCAACAGACTGAGACATGATTAACGAGTGATGTTAGCCACTTTTATCCTTATGGTGCTATTCAGTGGAATTCAGCATTCAGGTGGCAAAGTGCATTTTCCCGTAATGATTAACGTCTGTATGGTTCCAAAACCAGCAGTATTTCCAAATCACAATGTGTCTGTTGCAGATGGACCCTTAGTCAAATAATTTGGCATTTGTACCAGTACAACATAACTGTCTGAATGAGGATGTACTAACTGAGATTTTTCATCAAGTGACCAGACTGGTACAATACTGATATAACCCTTTATTATCCACTGATGACAGAGAGTGTGATTATTAGAGGTATCTTAATGTTCTAATCAGCGAGAGCTTCAATTTTCTGAACATGTGTTTATTTATTTATGATTTCCCAACATTCTGAGCATGTCTTTGAAATTGAAATGTAAACATTTAAAATTTTACCATGCCTACATTTTGAGAAAATACTAGTATTTCAATTGACTGTAAAGAAATTGAATTACAGCAAATCAGCTTAAGACCCTTTAAATGGTAAATGAGAATACCCATGGAGGACTTTGATGCAGTTAAGCTAGTCAACTTTAAATATATTTCTCTAAAAAATTCAGATTAATTTAACTGATGGTTCTCCATGTATCAAATATGTTTTTGCATGAAAGGTACAATTATAGAATGACATAAGAGTCTAGATTTGAAATGACCTCTGGATACCCTCTATGAAAAGCAGTGCCTTAGTCTAGGCTAACTCTAATCTAGTCAAACTGTCTGCAGTGTTTCCAACAAGGAAAAGGTCTGAGCAGCCTGTCTGATGTTTAATTGTCCTCAAGATTATTTTTTTTCCTTACGTCCCTAAATCCCTAAATGGAATTTCCCCTGAATTGACTCATGTTTATCTCTTGTCTGTTCACTTTTCAGCCTTTTGAAAAGAATACCTCCTTCTCCTCTATAACTACCGTTCAGGTGATGGAAAACTGTGATTAGATCCCTCCCGAACCTTTTCTTCCCACTGTTCTTCCCTCACAGGTCCTTTAATTTTTCTTCATACAACAAATTCTCCCATGCTCTCATCACCTTGGGTCTCCTCCTCTCATCCCTCTCTGTTTGATTTGTATTTTACTTGGGGGGTACCAAAACTGGGCTCTATATGCCTCATGTGGCCTAACAAGTACCATGTGGAGTGAAATAATCACATCCTTTGTGATGCAGTTGCTGGTGCAATCACTGAAGTTGTTTGTCATTGCTGCAAAGGCACGCTGATAAGTCACATTCAGATCACTGTCCATCAGCAGCCCCAACTCTTTTCTATCAGAGCTGTTCCCAACCAGTCAACCCCTAGTCAGTACTATTGACTGAATCATTCCATCTTGGCTGCAGGACTTCACATTTTACTTTGTTAAACCTTATGCAATTCCTTTTATCCTGACATTCTTGATTGTTGAGGACTCTGCATTTTACCTCTTCCATCCAGTGTTATCTATCTCCTGTCCCTGTGTGGTGTCAGATGAAAAGCTGATGATAGTGTAGTCAGTGCCATCACCCAGGCTGTTTTTAAAGACCCCGAGGAATCCCACTCATGACCAGCTGACAGCTTGACTCTGAGATATTGGTGACTTTTTGAGTTCAGCACTTGAGACACTTTTCCATCCATCTTTAGTCTGATTTGTCCAGTCTGTCCAATCAGCTTCAACAAGATCATGTCAGACATCCTGCAGAAGGCAAGGTAAATGGATATCCCCTGCTCTCCTCCATTCACCAAGGAAGCCATTTCATCATAGATGACAGTAAGACTGGCTCTGCACAATTTAATCTTTGTAAACCAGTGTTGGCTCTTCCTAATCTTCTTGTCTTTCATTTGTGTGGACAAATTTTCCACATGGATTAGTTCTGTTATATTCCTGGGAATGGCTATCTGGTCAGTACTTTTTCCTAGATTTATTCTTTCCCCAGTTGTTGATGGACATATTTGACAATTTTTTTCACCTGTGTTCTTCTTCAGTTTCCATGATCTTCTAAAAATGGAAGAGGAGGTTTGCACTAGTATCTTCTGATGTCTTCAGATTCATTCCATCAGGTCCTAAAAACCTCTTCCTGTACAATTGCTACAGATGGTCCCTAGCTCAATCTTCCCTTGCTGTCAGTGACTCACAATTTGCTTTTCCATTTCGCCTTGGAATGGAGACTTGAGAGCTGACATCAACCTTAAAGATCGATGTGAAAACACGAC
Organism: Peucedramus taeniatus; assembly: GCA_013400575.1. Classification (NCBI taxonomy): domain Eukaryota; kingdom Metazoa; phylum Chordata; class Aves; order Passeriformes; family Fringillidae; genus Peucedramus; species Peucedramus taeniatus. Next base: position 17,871 of record WBNO01030928.1, read on the forward strand.
TGAGTACTTCTTTTCTGTGTCATTTCTAACTAAGTTGCCACCTCCATTCGGCAGCAGTCTGCATTTCCCTCATGCTTCCAGTACTAAACAACTTATAAACTTTATAACTTCAGTACTAAACAACTTATAAAAGTCTCTCTTTCTAGTTTGAGCTCCAGATGAACTTTTCCCTTCCTAACTTCACATCTGCAAGCTCAAATAATACATTTTGTATTCCTCTTTAAAGATGTGCCCACTTTCCCATCTGTCACATCTCTTTTATTGTATTTGAGCTCTTTGCATGCAATCTGTTTAACAAGAAGTCTGGTTTATTTCTTTCTAGACCCGGTCCTTTATATTTCGTATTTGTTCCCCCCACTCCAAATTAGGGGGATGGACAGATTTTAGCTGGCTGTCTCTTGAAATTGCTCAATACCTTTGCCCACAACAGAAGACCCCCACAGGAGTCCTAATAGTTCCCTGAGCAAAACTCATCTAGGAGATGAAATCTGTACTTCTGAAATCTCAGGTGTTTATTTTTGCTACTATAATTTCTAATGAAAACTTTAAAGTGATGAGTAGGAGGAAGATTCTATATTGGTATTCTGTGTATTTGTGTCTATTTGCGATATTTAAAGTAATTTTGTTATTTGTGGTATTAATTACACACACACTATACATACTAGTCATAAGTATTTACCATTACTTCTGAACTGAAGTGCCTCAAGAGTTTATAATAAAGGAAAATTCTTTTTTATTCTAACTGACATGTTTCTTTGCTTCTTCTGCTCAATCTGTATTATTTTGACTGGTTTTGTGTTTAGAACGTGAAAGGTCAAAACATTTCCCTTTTTAGTAACAATTAACAATATCTAATTAAAGAAACAATAAAGAACATTTTCACGGTAAAAGCAACAAAGAAATTAAGTTTCCACATGGAGTTTTCAAAGCAGTCTTTTAACTAACAATAAAAGCTTGAGTAGTATAATGTAAATTGGAACAATTCATGAAGAAATTCATCTCACAGAGGGAAAAGTCATGGTGAATGACATGCATTTTATCTCATTTAACTAATTTACAAGTCTGGTATGTAGTCCAAGTCAGATGTTTATACTCTCCAAATAATCAATGGAAATAAAGAAGGATTGAGTCATCCAGAGAGTGAATAATTAATGTTTAAAAGGTATCTATTAGAACCATGAGAAATATATCTCTGGAGGTGCTGCTCTCTTTAATATCTGTGGAGGAAATTTAGATGAATAGCAAACATGTCTAATTTGAAGATGTTTAAAATGAGGTGAAAAGAATTTCATTACCTGTGTGAGCTCATCATGCATAGATATGTTGTATGAGAACCTTATAAACTATTTACTAATACACCTGAACAGTATCAATTGGCACACTGAAAGAATCCATGCAAACAGCAATATGATGTTGATTCCAGGCAAATTTTTTCAATTTTGTTCCAGAGAAAGACTGACCATTTTCTTTAGTTGAATTAGATTGAACTGCTAAATATTTTAAATTTGGATTGCTAGAATTAGTAATTAAGATATTCTATGCATGCACACTCCCCCAACTATTTCCAAACTCATTCCAAATTAGAAATCCTTTTTTTATATCTAAATGATGGTATTCAGACCACTTTATCTATCTTTGCTCTTGATTGCTGTAATCACTCACTTGACCTTGGATTTTTCACTATGAACAATAAGAAAAAAAAATGCAGCTATTGCAACCATTACCTGTAATCCCTGGCCTATTTACATTATCTATTTTCTCATTCACTACACCAGTTCTCATCCATTTTTTGGTACAAAATACTTTTAATCTTACAGTCCAGGCTCTTTAGAATTTGATCTGTTTTGCTGCTATCTTATTAAATACCCTTCCTCATCATTCACTAATTATGTTGTCATACTCCATGCTCTTATGTCCCAATTTTCCAAGTTGCTGCCCTTAAGCTAATTTCCCAATTGCATAGTGACAATTTCAGAAAAAAAAAATTGCAATGCACAAAATTTAATGAAGGGGTTAATTGCACTGGTAAAAGGAACAGATAATTTATTTACCTCTAAAACCACTTGATGTTAGAGCTCTATCTCTTCTATAAAACCATGCATTATTGTGTATGTAATTAAAATATGCAAATAAAGTCCCAAGTAGAGCACTCCGTTACTCGTCAGTGTCCAACCAAGCAGCAGACAGTTGCCAGAGAAAGTAGATATCTACAAAAATTAATTTAAACACTTTCGTCTGAAACAAAAGGAATTTTGGCTAACACACTCCTTCCTAGCTAGTCTTAAGTGTGTTTTCAGAAAATACGTGATTTGGAACTACTCAAAGAGAGAAATGAAAATAAACAAACAAAAAATTCTTATAAGTTTCACCAAGGAAAGGAGCAACATACTTAGCATTCAGATGATATGTATTAACAAAACAAGTATCTATTCCTTTTTTCCCTACTAAATATTAAAGGCAGAATACAAGTATTCTGCTGTATACTTGGAACTGGACAGTCAACACAAGGACCTGAAATAATCTTCAAAAGATTTTTTTTCAAACAAATGGTAGGAAAAGGATTTTCAAAATTATCCTTGAACTCAAAAATGTACAGTGTCAGAAAAGATGTGAATCCATCAGTAAAGGGAAAAAAAATTGTTAATGCTCAGATTTAAAGGTTTTTCTTCTAAGAATCAGCTCAAGAAATATAACTAAAAAAATCAGATTTTTATTAATTTATATGGACTATTTCAGAAAGCCACACTTCCTAATCCAAAATGCAGATCATTTTGACTTTTAATTTATTTTCTTTAAAAATATGTCAATAGACAGACTCCGTAAGAATGTATTTTCACACATAAGTGACACCTTCTCATTGTCTGTGAGTGAAATGTCTCAGATAGCAGAAATTTACACTCGGATTTAATGAAGTCCATTCAATGCATCACATTTTTTAACAGAAACACAGTTATTATGCATGAAATACATTCATATTGTTCAAAGTAACTCAGGTAATTTTTTACGTCAAATAAAATGCAGTAACAATGGGAAAAAAACCTTATTTCTCTTGCAAATCAAGCAAGAGAGAGGTTTTCATGTAGCATTTGCTGGATTACTGAAATCTCTTCTATACAGATTCTGTACAGATCTGCTATCATGACAAAAGACAATAGTTTTATAGGGGTGTTAACTTTGTTAACTTTCTTTACACCGGTCCATGTAAGTAGTTTGTATTACTTCCCACTTGAGCAACCCATGGGTATGATGCATTCAGATACAACCTTGGGAAATCAGGAAACATGGTGCAAAATTGCATGTTTCATTCTGGTCTAAGATGCTTCTGTTCTGTCTACATTTTGACAGGTATAAAAAGTTCTGTGCTTTTTTTACTACCTGACCTTTTCTATAAAGTTTTGGCTGGAATCTTAACTGTCACAAATGTATGTTCTCCAAATGAACTTAATTTGAGCTAGTTCAGCTGATGTTTTAATCACTGGTGTATCCATTGATTTCCACTTACCATGTTAGATGTGAATTATTCTGTTGAGCCCTTTAATTTCTATTTTCATGTGGCTGTAGTACTGGATGCTCTGTCATACAAAGCATCAACAGTTAATGGGCCATATACCAAGGCCCCTATAGCCAGGGTTAAACAAACTAGCTTGCTGTTCTAAATTCTGTGGCATTTCTAAGTATGAAATTCAGAAAGCATTTTGCAGTCAATATTCATGCTCTATACAACTCTATTTTTCCACCCAACAGTAATTTGGAAAAAAAAAAGGATGTCGAACTATTGTTCAGACAACAAATCCTGATGGTTTCTGCTTTAGTCAAAGCATTTGATTTCTATTTCAGTTTTGCCTGTATTGGTTGGTTTCCAAGGCAATGTTACTCTATTTTCAAACTCTGTTCACATAAATGTTCAGACAACAATAGAGTTTTGACACGTAAGTATTTGATCTCACATGTCAGCATCATTGTTCTCATAATTCTCTTGTTACCCTGTGCCTTATAGCTGCATAGCTGTCTTAAAATTAGTACATGTCACAGCTTACAGCAAAATTTGCTGCTTTTGCATGCTATTTCTTTTATTAGGATTATCATAATGTGCTCATTTATAACAGCAGATAGCAGCTATTCTGTTCCCTCTGCTGGTTTTTAACTCCCATTAGTGCAGTAGCTGTAGTCATTCTTGTACATAACTGTGAAGAGCAAAGCCAAGCAAGAGCACATGCTTTCAAGAACTATGACTGGGAATGTCACAATATGCAAGGACTCCTAAGGTATTAATCTTTGGACCACTGGTTACACATTTTTCCTTCTCGTGTGTTTAAATACTCATTCAGCTACCAATTTCATATGATTTAGAGATAAAAATATTACATTGTTTATAAACGAGAACTTGATCTGCTGTCTTCATCAACTTTATTTTTATTCCCCCCTCATTATCAGCAGTTTGCCAATCAATTAATTTTAATTTAAACATGTTGGATAGTCATTCAAAGATCTTTCTAAGCTGAATATTATCACACAAAGCAAATCAATATTGTCTTGCTTGTACAGAAGTGATTAGTGAATTATTTATTAAAAGTCACAAATAAATTCTACATTCAGCTTTTACTTACCAGAATAAACATCTAATATACAATAACATGCTGTTTTACCAGGAAAGATATAATTTCATGTTATAGAGTAATATCACTGCAGGTTTTGTACTTTATTACAAAGAGACGAATTATATTTTCTTTATATTGTAAAATAGCTCAAATGCCTACATCCAGGCATCATCAAATGGAAAATTTATTTATTTATATATATATATGAGATTTTATTAAAAAATAAGTGTTATTTATTAAAAACAAAAGAAAATAAAACCAAAGCAAAGCCTTCTCTAAATGAAGCTCTGATTATAACAAAATCTGCCATAACAACTGTGGATAAATTCATTCACAGGGATAAAAATATTTTATCCAGACTATCTATTTCAAATAAATCTCTCTGTGTGAGATATAAAAAAATAGTTTATCCACAGAAGTCATGAACAGCTTCTGTAGGCTAAATCAGCTGCTCATGAATATTTTACCTTATTTTTAATTTAAAGTGGTATTGCTAGTGTTACATTTGCATTAGATTAATGAAGATGGTCATTTCTCAATGGTAACAAAGTGAAAGAAGAGAAATAGGAGGATGTCAAGTAATACGTGTTAAGAATATCCTAAGGAGCTGATACCTTATTGAATAAATAACATTTAATTACTTTCTGCTACTTTCTAATCTTAGAACATTCTCAGTGCTTGACCTTGTCTCTTCTTGAAAGATAATCTCTGTATACCTGTCTCTAGTATTCAGAATCTAGACATGTCTTCTTAATGCCCACTGATGTTACCTTTCCTCTGTTCAGTTTTTACCCCAATTCCAGCCAGCAGTTGCCTGCTTTTAATTGATTTCTTTAGACTTAGTATCAGATTCTCTCCAAATAGTCATTCTGAAATGGCTCTTTAGGGTTTTATGAATGAGCCAGTAAGCAGTATAGACCATCATCAGCAAATACACTGTAAAGAAATACCCTGTATAACACAGTACATGTAAAATATAAGAGACTCCTTGTTACCCTGCAGACTTCATGTATCTGAACAGCACGAGGGACAGCCTTCAAAGTGTGTGGCAGGCAGCTCTGCATCTCAAACCCTTGTAGTGATAGTTCACCTTCTAGCTTGTATAGCTCAACAGCAAGACTCTCAGTCATATTTTGGATAGAGCCGTGAGTCTGCTGGGAGAACTAGGACACTTGCTAATTTTCCCACGGCCCCAGTTTCTGGCAGTGTGGTTAAATAAATATCTTGGATAAAGAATGCCTTGGAGTCATCCAGCTACCTGAAATCAAGTCATAGCAGATCAGAGTAAAATTAAAAGGTAAACTGAAACTCTTATTGATAACCTCCAAAATGGTAATATATCTTAAAACAGTTGTATAAGAAATAGGCAAAGAAATAAAAACTTTGTGGTTCTGTTTACATGGTGGCTATCAGAAAAGTCTGCCATTCTCTCATGTTTTGGCTTTCCTATCCTGACAAGAAAAGTTTTCAGGTTTTGGTTATACCTTCTCCCAGTGCTTGGGAGAATACTAGCCTTTACAGGCAGACCCTCTTCTGAGATATTTGAGACTATCAAGGATAGTTTCAAAGCAGCTGCTGGTGAACACTATCTATATGAACAGAAAAATAGCTCTTTTGGGTTTCTTTTTCAATAAGATTAAGAACTGTACAGAGACACATCAGCATTGAGGAGGACCATAGGGGTGGACAAAAAAGGCAAATCACCAAAGTATCATTAACCAGCAGAGAATGAAGTTAGCATTTCTGGTGCACTTTATGTTTTTTTTAACATTAAATTAACTTTTTGAAGAGGTACTGCTCACTTATATATATATATATTTTTACAGTAAATAGAAAAAAAAGTAATAATTGATTGCAAACAAATCCGTTCTTTGAGAGAATATTAAAGTTCACAAATTGGAAAGAAAGAAAGAAGTCAGAGTCCTGAGCAAGTAAGAAAGAGCTCAGTTACACAATATGTGAGCATTCTGTGAGCTGTTGGAGTTTCTTATCTCTCACTGAACATACAGATTCATGTGAGGATTGAAGAAAAAGGCACAAAAGAAGAATAAGGAAGAAGAACATTTTATTCAAAATAAAGTAGAAATTCAATTTTCAACTTTTCCCCTTTTTTTTTTTTTTGGCTTTATCTTCCACAGCAGAAGGAGGCATGCACAAACCCTATTAAACTATTCACATCTACATCTTTAAATTCAAAATTAATGAATCGTGATTGTGCTACAGTAATCCACTTTAGGACATGATTGACACTTAAAAGTTGTGTCCTGATTAGTTATTTTGGTGCTTTGGATTATATTATAGCTATTCACCAACCTTCAGCAATGTATCTTTGCAACATAATCACTAATAACTCCATGAAAATCCTAAAGCTATGATGAATAAAGTAAGTGGGTGCAGTAAGTAATAATTACTTCATCTGTTTGTGTCCTTCCCATCTCACAACTTAGTTTCTAGATAAGTCTTTTCAACTTCAGTTTCATTTTTTCACTTTGCTTCTCCATTCCTTGAACATTTGACTTCCCAGGATCCATGGCTGGTAAAAATTAAGTTCTCTATGAATCAACAGAGTCTGAATATATAAAAATTGTCATTTTTTCCTCATATGGGCTAAATAAAAATAAAAAAAAATCAGTAATGAACTGAGTACTTGAGGTTGGAGAGAACCTTTGCAGTTCATCTTGTCCAAACCCCCTACTCAGGTGAGGCCACCTAGAGCCAGTGGCCTCAGACTACATCAAGGCAGCTTTTGAAAATCTCCAAGGATGGAAACTGCACAACCGCTCTGAAAAAGCTGTGCCAGTGCTCAATGCTGAAACTCACACAAGTTGTGTGAAACTCTGATACACTGCTCAAGGATGCTGCAAGGAGAAAGCACTTCCCACCATCATAGTTGTTATCAGAAGGCTTACATGTTTAACTGTACTACAGATATGAAAAATAACATGGAATCCATTTCCTATAGATGATGTGGGATATATTAGACTTTGAGAAGGTCATAGGATTTGTGACCTGAATGTCGATGGTCATAGGAACATGAGAGATAAAATTTATTCTTGTAATTGAAGAAACAGTGATTTTTAATGCCAAATTATTATACAGGTTTTAAATTCTGTATATTTACAGGTAGCAATTTAAACTTTCTTTAGACTTATAAAGAACTTTTAATATGAAAAAAACAGTCATGATTAGACTAGGGGTTAACCAGATGGTTAACTGTAAATTGAGGGAAAATGCAGGGAAAAAAAAATCGTTTAATTATAAAATGCAGATGCCTCCCTTGTTGACAATTTAGGAGGATAAGGAAATTTGCCCTTGTGTTTCCCAGTGGAAAAGAGGGGGACATGCTCTTTAAATATACAAAATGTCACACCAAAAAGAAGTATTTTTTAAATTTTATTTTTTGTTTGTTTTGTTTTGGGTTTTTTGTTGTTGTTGTTGTTTGTTTAAAAAACAATGTGTGTCTGAGTAGAAAGAGGTGGAGGGTATTCAGAACTAAATAAGTTGCTTTGAACCCCAAGTCTCCAAAGCTAACACTGGCAGCACAGCTCAGGGAAATTATGCAGAACAAAGAGCAGTGTCTGGAAGTGAAATTTTAAGTTGAATGCTTATTTGGGTATGCTTTATGTGCAATTTTTGTTTCTTAAATTTGTAACTCAGTGGGATTAATTTACTCCTCCTCTAGATGTTTATTATACAGTTTCTATATGAGCTAATATTTCTAACCACTTTATAAACAATAAAGTGAAAAAAAAGTGGAAAAATTTAACTCATTCTACTGTAACTGCCTAAATTAGGTCAGAGGAATTGTTCACTAGATATGTCTGTCTCTCTGGACAATAGCAACCAGGGTAATTTTAGACATCTACACTGCTGTCATGGTTTAGCCCCAGCCAGCAGCTCATCCCCATACAGCTGCTTGCTCACTCTCCCTGCAGTGGGATGGGGAAGAGAAAGAGAGGGATAAAAGTGAGAAAATTCATGGGTTGAGATAAAGGCAGTTCAATAGGCAAAGCAAAAGTTGCATGATCAAGCAAAGAAAAACCAATAATTTATTCAGAGCTTATCACAGGCAGACAGGAGTTCAGCCATCTCTTGGAAAGCAGGACTCCATCACACACAATGGGTACTTGTGAAGACAAATGCCATCATTTCAAATGAACTCCTTTGCTTTCTCCTTCCCCCAGCTTTATCTGAACATGTGTTGGGGGTTGGATCTGTTTCTTTTGTGTTTGTGGAATTTTTTCCTGGTGGTTTTGCTAGGTAACTAATTGCTGGGTACTTATGGGTACTTGACTGAAACAAAAGGGGGCGGCAGGTTGCTCCTGGGAACAGCAGGGAACAGGACAGTTCGGTCTGAGGACACCGCTCCGAAAGGACGTGGGAGTACCAGAAGACCCTGCTTGTTTTTCCTGCACTGGATTTTTCTCCAGAGGAAGGTGGGACTCATCACCACTGGACTTTCCTACAGGACTATTTCCACTTCACAGAACTGCATCTACTACTCAAGGAGGATTTCATCTGGACTGCTTTAACAACCTGACACCCAGGGTGTCAGGTCACATCCCTGACTCTGTCAGGGTATTTTCTGATTTTTTTTTTGTTTGTTGTTTTTTTTTGTTTGTTTGTTTTTTGTTTTACATGTCTCTTAGTGCTATTACATTTGTATTTTTCTTTGCTTTGTCTAATATTCCTAGTAAAGGACTGTTATTCCCACTCCCAAATCTTTGCCTGAGAGCCTCCAATTGCAAAATTATAATAATCTGAGGGAGGGGGGGGTCTACATTCTCTATTCAAAAGGAGATTCCAGCTTTTTGATGGCAGGTACCTGTCTTTCAAACCAAGACAACATGGCACCATACTGTAAGGAATATCCATTTGGTCTGCTGGGGTCAGCTGCCCAGACTGTTTCCTTTCCCAACTTCTTTTGTACCCTCAGCCTACTCTCTGGTTGGGTGGGGCATGAAGCAGAACACCTCTTGGCTCTGGGTAAGCACTGCTCAGCTATAAAAAACTATCTCTTTATTATCAACAACTTTTCACTGGAAAACCAAAACAACCCTATAGTAGGTATTATAAAGAAAATTGAGTCTCAACTAAATCCAGGACAACTGCTGATCTAAACATTTATGGGAGATGGATGCCACACCACATAAAGCTTCTTATCTGTTTAACTATTACATGTGTGTGGTGCCAGTAGTCAATAAAATGAAGGATTTCCTAAGAGACCTGATCCCATTTACATAATTCAAAGAGCTGGAGTAAACTTCCTGCCTGCCTGTAGTGTGCAGTCATGTGTTAAATCTTTTAAGATCACACTCCATCTAAACCATGGCTTTTTTGCAAAGCTTTGAATACAGCAGAGATACCACAGACACACTTTTGACAAATGCAGCGATAATATTTCATTTTTAATATGGTTAGATTTCTTAACCAGTGATGTAAAATGACAGTGGAGGATCACTATTAGTCAACTCCTATAATGTTAGGAGTTATGATATAAGGAAAGGTAGACGCAAACACAGTCTTTTTAGTATGTATAGATTTAAAGAAACAAATCTGACAGAAGCTACTGATTAGTTTTTTGTTTTTAGGGTTAAAACTTACAAGTTTATTGCCATAATGCGACGTAGCAATGACTGAAGCAGAAACTGCCTCAGTAATTTCTCATTGAAGCCAAAAGCTTGGTAGATGAAACTTACTAAAAGTTCTGGATGATTTAGTTCTTCTCTTGCTTTAATGATGCTAAATAGCCAGCTGTTCCTAACTGAAGAAGAATAGAGTGAATACAGAAAATTTCTGAAAACATAGGTTTTCCTTCTCAAGTAATGCTTTAGACATTCTTTAAATTGCTTACTAGTTTGATAGCAAGAAAGAGCTGATCCTCTTTAATTAACTTCTGTTTTGTCTAGTCAATGTAGAGTTATAATATCCTGGTTAATATTTGATAACATATATTGAAACATGATATTTGTCTGTGATTCTTATGTCTAATTCTTGAAACTGTCTTGCTTTTTTGTTAATTATTCCAGTGCATTCACCCCTGAAGGCATACATCATTGACAAGTATTTTTTTAAAAATTTTGTGGTTGTTCTTAAATTACAAGGAAGCAAATATTAATCTGAAACCCAGCTCTAGCAAGCATCTAACACTTCAGACCGTAGCAGCTGCAAGAAGAGAGCAGAAGCCAGAATCAACAAATTATACAACATTCTGCTTGCACTTCTCTTTCTTATGCCTGTAAGTGACAATTCTGCATCATTCAGCTGGGTGGGAGGGAGAGCAGATTTGGGATGAATAAAAGAGCTTTGTTCGGATCAGGAAATCTGTTATGGTAACCACTGTAAAATCATCACAGCAAAAAGTGCCATCAGAAAAAAAATTTATTTTTTATAAAGGCCTGGTGAAGCATATGTGATGGGTTGGGTTTTGTTGTGGTTTTTCATTGTGTTTGGCTGGGGATTTTTTTTAGTATTAGATGTAATTTTCAGAGGAAAGAAAAATAAAATAATGCATCTTGCCTGTTTTGAAAGCATGAAGTACAATCTCTAAGATATTGTAAGCTAAAGTGTGTGGTTGTACTCCACAACTTTAGTAATATTTCACATAAAGGCACAGAAAAATTCTTGTCAATACTTTTAGAAATCAGTAATTCTTGGCTTGAGGTGTCTTAAAGGAACTTCTTACAAAGTAAATAATCAACAGATTCCAAATACTCATCATTTTTTAAAAGTGCTACCAGTTTAGTTTTTGTAAAGTATTTTTCATCTTTGGACATTTTGATCACTTTTTCTATATACCTCTTGCAACAGATTCATTTTTATGGATTAATTATTTTAGATGAGTGTCATGATATAACTTCAGGCAGCAGCCATGGAGTCATTTGCATTTTGACATTTTTATATAAAAATTATGAGCTGTTCTTTCATTTACCATGTCCTCATTTTCAGGGCATGGTTCCTTCTCTTCTCCAGTGACATACTAAATTGTTTCATGCAGGGGCAAGAAAACCAAAAGAAAACAAATCTTTGCCTACCTAAACATCATAGCACAATATTAGTAATATAAATGAAATCACTAAACAAAAAAGTACTGAGAAAAGACATCATTTTCTAAACTTGAAGCCTATTAGGGAATTTTGTAGTCTTGAGGCCTCTTCCTGTCATATGCAGCATGAAATTTAAAAATACAATCAAGTCAAAGTGAAAGTTCTTGTACTTTGTCAGGCATAGAGTATATGTGGAACATTCTTATGCTGGTTAATTGTTAGATGTGCATCTTTATTTTAATGTACTTAGATATATTTGGTTTTGACAAATAGCCAGGTGAAAGTAAAACAGGAGCGAATTGTTGGATGTTTTGACATAAGGAGATATGAAAAATATTCCTCCAAAATTTACAATATTTTATGCATTAGCATCATCTTCTTTCTCAGTCTTCCAAAGTTACTGTTCTATTTTGTGTGAAGGTGAATGTTTCACATCAAATAGATAAAATCTCTGGGGGACTCATTCTGGAAAGAAGAATTTGAGGAAATAAAATCATGGCAATGGTAATAATTTTCCAGTCAAGTCATCAATCAATAATCAGTTATTCACATATTCCTATCTGGTTATTCATGTCTAGCTGCTCTACTGCTGGGAGCAGGAATGCTTGTCTGCAGTTGCTACTAAAACCGCTAGCCTAGAACAAAGTGTTCCTTATTTTACTTTAAAACTGTATTGCCAACCTGATTTTCAAGCACTGGGAGAGGTAAACAGACACTTCTTTTCCAGCTTTAATTTTATACTACTGCCCATCAAAGATGGAAGCATAAAATAGAACAAGAATTAATGTACTTTCTTATTGTTGGTTTTATCTTCAAGGGTTAAAGGACCAAACTGTTGTTTATGTATGCACTTCATCCTGCTCTTGAAAATTAATGATTCTTCTGTGAGACTATTCAAGTAAAGAAATAGTAAAGAAATATGGTGGATCACTTCTGGCATATGAAAACATGAAGTGTTTGTGTTCAGCAAAATGAATAAAGGTCTCAGAATTATTAATTGTGCCACAGATGCTACTCCTTCAGAAAGAGAATAACAAAATGGTGCATAAACAAGAAGTGAAAGAGACTTTTTTTGAGATATACTTCTGAATGCAAAAGATTGTGCATGAGAAAAGGCTCAGAAAGTGCTTGAAAAAACCTGGATTTAGGGTTACAGAGGTCATTAGAGTGGCAATATGGCTATGGAGAAGCATGTAATAAAGTGTAAGACAAATAATTCGAGTCAGAAAAACAAGTTAATAGGAGAAGGAAAAGTTATGAATAGAATACATAAATGAACTTTTGTGCAAGGAGAGGGGTAGCAAGAAACCCTTGTCCAAAACATCACTACCTCATCTCAGTTAAAGGATGATAAAAACATTGGGAATGGTTATCCAGGAAGGCTGTGTGGAATTTCCATCCTGGTAATGTTCAAAACCAAGCCAGTGAAGCTTGAACAACCCACTCTAACTTTGAAGCCAGCCCGCTTTGAGAATGAGGTTGGACCAGATGACCAAGAGAAGCTGTTTCTAACCTAAATTATTCTATTACACCGTGATTCAGCTTGTCACAAATTGTTCTGAAAAACTTGGCAGGAGTAAAGTTTTAAGAAATTAACATAGTGTTCCCCGAAATAAATTTTAAGAGGTGTTTAAGTGTATAGTGAACACATGAAAAAGGATTTCAGTTCTGTAAGAAATGTTACATTTTCTATGCTCCTCCAACCCATACAGAAAGAAAAGCCAAATGAACACTTCTTTTAGTGTCCCAAAAAACAAAATTCTGAAAATAGCAGCAACAACAAGATTGTTCATAGAGATCAAAAAGTCTCACTCTGCAGAACTTTTTTTCACAATACTGTAATGTTATATTAAAATGTAATCCTTAATTCCTTCTTTCAACAAAATCTCTAAACACAATACTCTCATTGTATCAGAGAATTCCTTTAAATTACATTCCATGCTTAAGTGAGTGCTATCTTAGAGAACTTTGCATCCTAATATGATAAAATATTTCACTTGTTCAGTTGTAGTCAGTCATGATTATTTTTCTGTTAGTTTGGCAATATGAAGTTAAATGCTAAAATGTCTGTGCTAGAAAATCTGAAATTATATAGTAGCCCTCTATGAATAGACAGGGCATTTAGTGTAAGAGTTCTAAAATCATTATAAGTTATTGTTATACTTACTTAAAAGTTTAAATATGTGTGTGTGTATATATATATATACACATAATGAAACAGAAAGCAT
>WBNO01030929.1:0-55387 GCA_013400575.1 Peucedramus taeniatus
TCCCCAAAATTTCAGTGGGGACTTCATAATATTAATTTTTTTTCTCATTTTTTTCTTTTTTAAATATAAGCGGCGGGTTTGCTCCCCCCGCATGAGGAAAAAAAAAAAAAAACCAAAAAGGGGATCCCACCCCATCCCACCAGCCCGGCTCACATGAAGAAGTCAGCGGTGGCTTTCGGGGCGGCGGATGGGGAGGGCTCCCTCGGGAAGCCCCGGCCGGCCAACTTCTCATATTTTTCTTTGTACAGATCCCTTTCCTTGGCCAAGCGGGTCACCTCCTGCTTGAGCTGCTCCACCTGGCTCTGCAGTTGGCATTTCTCGTTCTCCAAGATGTGCCGTTGCTGGACCCGCTTGTAGCGGCAGGATTGAGCGTAGCCCCGGTTCTTCAAGGTCCTCCTCTTCTGCTTGAGGCGGATCACCTCCTCCTTGCTGAAGCCCCGCAGCTGCCGGTTCAGCTCCCGCACGGACATACTCACCAGCTGATCGTCGGAGAACCGGTCCTCCAGGCGTAGGTGGTGATGATGATGATGGTGATGGCCGGGATGGTGATGGGCGGCCGGCGGCAGCTCCTCGCCCCCGAAGGGTTGAGGTCGGAAGGGCTCGTACCCTTGGTGGTGATGATGATGATGGTGAGGGGCACCGATCAACGCCTCCACCGCGTCCTCCGGCGTCAGGTTGAGAGCTTCGGGGTTGAGGTGATGCTGGTAACCCGACATCCAGTACAGCTCCTCCAGCTGCTGTTTGGAGCCCAGGGAAGCGGCGGTGGTAGCCGGGGGGCCGGGGGCAGGTTGCCCACCGGGGCTGGGAGCGCAGAAGCTGGGCGAGGAAGGCACGGAGGAGCAGGGCGTGCTGAGCGGGGTGGACGACAGGGAGCCGGCGGGCAGACGGTGGCACAGCCGCTCCGCCTCCGCCGGCTCCTTCTTCACCTCGAACTTCATCAGGTCGAAATCGTTCACGTACTCGATGGCGAGGGGGCTCGTGGGCAGCTCCGCGCTCATGGCCAGCTCCGAGGCCATCTCAGTCCATGGAGGGACCGGGGGGGGAGCCCCCGGGCACCGCCGCTCACCGAGGGTCCCGCGGGCTCCGGGAGCTTCCTCCGAGCGGGCTCCGGCGCAAGCGGCTGCCCAGACCGGGCTCCGGGACCCTCCGATGGGGCTTTGCCGTGGGGTTCAGCGGGGCTCCGGGACCCTCGGACGGGGATCTGCTGCCGGGCTCCGGGACCCTCCGGCGGGGCTCCGCTGCGGGGCTCAGCCGGGCTCCGGGAACTCCCGACGGGACTTTGCGGTGGGATTCAGCCGGGCTACGGGACCTTCTGACGGAGCTCTGCGGTGGCGTTCAGCGGGGCTCCGGGACGCTCCGAACGGGATCCGCTGCGGGGCTCAGCCGGGCTCCGGGACGCTCCGATGGGACTTTGCGGGGAGGTTCAGCGACGTCCGAGATGGGGCTGTGCTGCGGGGCTCAGCCGGGCTCCAGGACCGGGGCTCTGCTGCGGGGCTCAGCCGGGCTCCGGGACCCCTCGCTGGGGCTGTGCTGCGGGGCTCAGCCGGGCTCCAGGACCGGGGCTCTGCTGCGGGGCTCAGCCGGGCTCCAGTGCTCGCCTCCGACGGGACTTTGCGGTGTGGTTCAGCCGGGCTCCGGCACGGAGCTCCGGGACGCCGGGACTCGGCGCCCTGGGGGCGGGGGCCGCTCCCCTGCCCGCCCCTACCCGCGACCGGCGCCGCCGCCGCCGGGAGCTCAATGGAACTCGCCGCCTTTTATACGGGGAAAACGAGGCACGGCCCCTCCTACTGAGGCGGGGCAAAGCTCTTCCAGCCTATCAGCACCCCGGGAGCCCGCTTGGATTTTCATATCCCCATGGCAACGCCCCCGGGGCAGCTGTCAATCTCCGGAGGCGGGGAAATGCTCCCGGTACCCCCCGGACCCTCTCGGCACCCCCATTCCATCGTGGGGTTTAATATCCCACCCTAAGCCCTGAACTGAGTGTGGAGTGGGGAGAAATATCCTAGAAATCCTGATTTCCTACTCCCCAAAAATGGGAAATATCCAAATGGGAGTTATTGAGCCTGAGTCAGGTTTGGTGCCACCTCGCTGAGGGACCACAGCATGGGAATGCAGCCCCTTCCCCACCTCAGGAACAGCCCAGGATCCTTCCCGGAGCACTTCCATCTTTGCAGAGACTCAAATAAATATAATTTTGGGGATTCTTTGGGATTTTCCATGAGCTATTGGTGGTCAGGGCGCAGCCTCTGTGCTCCAGTGCTGCCGCTGGTTTCGGAGGTGGCATCACACCTAGCACAGGTGACATCCAGACCTGACACCTGATCAGGAGTGTCACCAGATGGAGGAGCAGGATTGCTGGCCCAGCACCTGGAGAAGGTGTCACTGGCACCCAGAGGCAGCTGGACAGGGAGTTTTGGGGTGCTCATGTCACCCCTGGATGAGGCCCTGGCTGGGATGTGGCTGTGCTGCTCCATCTGCAACCTCATGGCTGCTGCAGCCCCAGAAGAACAGGTCTGGGAAACTGAGGCACAGGGCAGTTGCCATGGAGTGGTTCCACCTAATCCCAAGGGATGAGCAGCTTCATCCCACAGAGGTTGGCAACACACACCCACTCATCCTCTGGGGGTCCAGGATTGTCTCTGTCACCTGCAGGATGCATCCTGGGTCCCACATCCCAACCTGGCTGCATCCCACAGGCAGCTCCTCGGGATGTGGAAGGTGACATTCCCCTCATTCAGCCAATGGCTGCTTGGGGACTTGGGGACAGGGGACATGGCTGCTAACTGACCCTTTGGATACAGGGTCAAATTAATGCAAAAACGGTGGGTTTTGAGGATTAAAACATTTATCCTGCTGCAACTCCAGCAATTAAAATCCCACATTATTGCTTTTGCTGGATCTGGCCTCTGGGGAGGGTCCATCTTTCTGCTGCTAATTGAGTCAGGGCAGGGAGGGCATTTATTCCTTTTGGGAAGGGTCATGGATGCAGGCAAAGCCCTAAACATGATCCCATTCCCTGGTGATCCTAGATGTTATCCCATATTAGACACATATCCCATTTTGGAGACCCCAAACTTGGGCATGACATGAGGGAGGGGGCAAAGAAGCGGACAACAAAAAAACCTTTTTTGTGGGGTGGTTTTAACCCTTTTTGCTTCATTGTGTCACCCTAAACCCATCATCATCCTACCTGTGTAGTGGGATACCAGGATCCTGCACTGGGAAAAGATGGAGTGCCACCTCCATTCCCCTGGCACCACGTTCCTCCCCAGAGCTGCTCCACCCTGGGGGCACCTGGCCCCCACCAACAGCTGCCACCCGCACTGGGACAGGAGCCACCAAGGGATTAGGACCGGGCCGGGCTCCAATGGGGCCGTGGCTCCCCAGCGACACCCCCGGGGTATTTTTAGGAAATGCCCATGGCATGTCCCCAACCCTCCCCGCCACGCCGGGCCCGTCAGCTAAGTTTACTCACAGGCGGTCAAGTGACATAACCAGGTTGGTGGCCTCGGGATGGTGGCGGGATGGCGTCACCTTTCACTTTTAGAGCTCGTGTGCCCCATAACACCTTGGAGCAGGGCCAGGTGCCCACCTGAGGCTGCCTCAGCTTCCCTGGATGGCACACAGCTCCCACTTGGGGTGTTGTTGGCTTGGAGACAGTGACCTCACCCCACGGGAGGGTGGTGTCCACCCCAATGGAGAGAAGGTGGGACCATCTTTGTGATGCTCCACCAGCATCCACCCCACAACCCGGTGTCGCTGCAGGGTCAGGAATTTTGGGGCGGAGGGGGGAAATCACCTGGAGGAGAGGCTGGAAGGGGGAGGAGGATGAGGATGAGGCTGAGGAGGAGAAGGTGGAGAAAGAGGAGGGCAGGGAACAGCCACCCCGATGACAGGCAGAAAACTGATCCCGGTGGGTGACGTTGACCCGGCACCTGCTTCCCCGGCAGGGGACCAAGAGCGGTGCCAGCAGCACCCGCCGCAGGAAGGATTTTCCGGGAAATGTTTATGGAGCTCTCCAGAAACTCCACCCTGTGCCAACCTCCCAGTCGTGGCACCCCCAGGGAATGTCCTTGGCGGGTCCCCGAGCCCAAGAGCGCAACCCCGGCTTCACAGGGAGGACGGATAAATCCCATCAGAGCCCACTGCCGAGGAATTGAGGATGTTGGAGACAGAGGGAGAACCCACTGGAGTTCAGTGACACCTCTCCAGGGGCCGCGTTTATCCCTGCTTGGAAATTAATCACCCCCAAGCAGAGCTTTAACGACAGCCGGCTGGAAATTCCAATCCTCCCCGGGAAAGGGAGCAGCGGTGCCGGTGGGCGGCGGAGCCGGAGCGGAGCTGCTCATTGCCTCGTTTAATTAGTGCAGCACAAGGATTATCCTCGTTAGGGATCCAGGGAAAACCGAAGCTCCCGGCCACCACTGGCCATCCCTGAGGATTCACAAAAGCACCGTCTCCTCCAGGGTGGTTTTTAGGGAATTTAGTTGGATTTTTTTTAGGATACCGCCACGTGAAGAATCATTGTTTCTGGGTGAAAAGTTTTAATAATTAAAAAAACGCAAGGATCTAGGGATCAGAGTGACTCCTCCACTGGATTTGGACAGATATTTGATGGGATGTTCATGCACTGATGAAAAAAAGAGGAAAGCCACAGCGAGGCTTCTCCATCCCAGGGGAGGAAACTCTTTTATTTACATATCAAAACACAGGAATTAACAAAAGACATTTTCATATCAACAAAAACCACGACGTTTTTATTAAAAATCAACTCATTGGACACACCCTGGGGCACAAGTGACATCCCAGAACGGGGATCTGCTGGTCCTCCAGTGCCTGGGGGATGTAGTGGATTTGGGATGGTGACAAAACCTCTCCATGAGGGTCACTTGGTGAAGGGAACCCCCCTGTGGGGACCTGTTTGGGAGGTGAAGCCACCCTCCACTGGCCTTTCCCACCCCATCTCTGATCCCACCTGGATCCTGCATCCCCAGGGAGCCCCAGTTCTTCCCAAATCCCTCTGATGCCTTTTTCCCACAGGATTTTGCCTGAGGGGCTGTGGATGAGCAAAACCCACAAATCGCATCTGTGTGGGGGAACAGCACCTGCCACCCCAAAATCCCTTGGGAATTGTACCTATGGATGGAAAACCCCATTGTTCCAGTGTTCCCTCACTCTGTTCCTGCTTGGATTTGGAGAGTCCCAAAAAACTCCAAACTTTGGAGAGTTGGCTTGACTTTCCCAATGGAGCCTAAACCCCTGCTGGGATAGGGAGAGGTGGGGGTTGGGTGCAACTGGGCCATGGAAAACCCCAAAATGCAGATTGTGATCTCAGCACCACTCCCAACACATTTCCATGAGGGATGCTCTCAGCCTCAGGAAATCTCCTCCCAAAAGCAAGAGGATGGAGCAGGATGGGCTCTTGGAATGGTGGGATCAGGGCTGTTGGCTTTACACCCATTACATCCCAGCACGGTGACTTGTCCCCAGTACATCCCGACCTGGAAGTGGGAATGTCACCTGATGGCAATAAACCACCCCTGTCACCTTGTGGCTGGGACAGCACCAGAGGATGGATGGGGATGGGAAGCTCTTCCCAGCCCCACAAACATCCAAGGAGGTGGCAGGACTTGCCTTCAACAAACCAGCTGAAAAGGTCATTTATTGGTCAATTCAAAGATTCCAAAGAAAGCTGCTCCCCTGCAGGAACGAGCGGTGCATTCCCACGCTGCCCCACGGCTCCGTGTCCAAATGACATCCCGGAAAAAGCAAGAGGAGGAGGGGGGTGCCATGTCTGGACATGGCATCCTGAGGTAGGTGCCAGGTCGTTCCCTGGCTCTCCGGTTCCTGAGCTGGTCGGCTGCCACAGGATTGAGATGAACTCACAGCCGGGGCTTGATCTGCAACCGTTTCCCTGAAGGGAGGGAAGGGAATGGTGATGGTGGGAACACAACTGGATATTCCCAGGCTTCTCCTTGCCTGGTCATGGGAAAGGTTAAAAGCACTGGCAAATCGGGAATGTGGGTGGTTCTCCACTCTGGCAGCACCCACTGGACTCACCTCTGCCACCCACAAGGGAGTTCTCTGAATCCTGCAGGGATGTCCTTGGGAATATTCTCCTCCTTTTGGTGTTGCCTGGGAAGGAAAGGAAGAAGAGAGGAGAAAGTCATTGAGGTTGGCTGGGGTCACCTTGGGAATCCCTTGGAATGCAGGTGTAGGAGTGTTTTAAGTTCCTCTTCTGCTTCACATCCCCCTTGGCCATGTCAAGGATGGAGGTGGTTCATTCCCCAAATCCCTGAGCATCCTCAGCTCAAGGGGCACTCAGAGGCTGCACTCAGCGAATCTGCTGCAAAATTCCCAAGTTATGGGTGAAAAAGAGAATTAAAAAGGATCCAAACCTTCCCACTGGTGAACATCAGGACCTGCTTTGGTGCTGGGATGGAGCCGGAAGGAGCTGAGCACCAGCAGTCATCCCCCCAGGCATTCCCAGCATCCATTTAGGATGCTCCAGGTGATGCCTTCTGCTTGCTGGAACATGGTGCTTCCTCCAAAGAGGGTTCTGGATGCTCATGTAGAGCCAAAACATCATGAAGTACCTCTGGGAGGTGACCCCCTTGTAGGACAAGTCCAACACCGTCCCATGGAAATCCTTCTCCATTTCACCCACAATGTTTGGAGTACTTTTCTGCATGTTCTCTTGTTTTCCCTCTCCAAAGGGTTTGGAGAGGTGTTTATGGGGTTCCACCTATCAGAGTGATGGGTGGGAAGGAAAGTGCTGGCCACTTGGCCACCAAGATGAATGAGGATGGAAGAAAGTAGAGATTTCCCAGGACCCACAGGTTTAGTGGGAAAAGTTTCCCTTCACTTGGGATTAATGGAGGTGGAGAAGGTCATGGAGAAGATGAAAGGAATCCAGCTCAACCCCTTCCAGATGTTCTGTTGCCTGTGTTCCCACAAAATTCTGCATTCTGTTCATCCCAAACTATGAACCCAACATGGAGGTGGGACCAAGGACACCTTCAAGCAGCCTCGAGAGCCCAAAGGAGAAAATTTTTGGGGCAGAGGAGGCAGGACAGGTGAGGACCCAACAACGGAGAGTCTCCAAGAGTTTTCCTTCCCTTTCCAACTTGGATAAACAAACTTGCTGGGAGTCGAAGCCGGGCTGGCAGTGATTCATCGCTCCGGAGTTAATTTATGGAAAATAAAGAGGGCTCATTTAGCACCTTTCCACCCTTAATATAACTCCCATACATCAGCGGGATGCACGGCAGACACGGCGGATCTGGATATTCCTCACCGGCAACACAGCCGAATCCGGCTTTTGGGAATGGTGACACGAAGCGAAACACTATTGCATCCCCACCCTCCCAATTTTTCCCTTTGGCATGCAGCCAGGTGGTTTTTCCAGCCTGGGATGTGTGAATCCCAGCCTGGTTGCTGGAATGAGGGTCCGGAGCTGCTGGTTGTCACCTCAAGGGGTCAAAATCAGTATCTCCACATTCCTGCCCCATGGTGTGTGTTCAATAGGAATGGTAGGAACGGCTCAATTCCCTTTGGATGAGCCAGGGAAAACTTCCTTAGCCGATATCCATGAGGCAGTTCAAAGCAGGTGTGATTACAGAAGTTGAAATATGGATTTTTTTTTTGGGGGGAGAAAACGAAAAAAGGTGATTTTTAAATTGACTGTAATTAACTTCCTGACTTTGGTACAGAGCGCATGGGGCCAAGATACTTCCAGAGCATTCATACTTGATTTCCAACATATTCCTCAAAAAAATCAAGGTGGGAATGAGAAAATAAATCCAAAATAGGTCATGAGAAGGCTAAACTGGTTCCATTTCTCCCCTTGGATGGAAGGAGATGGAGGAAGGATGGTGCAGCCAAGGGGTGAACACTGCATCCCAAAAAACCCCCAGGAGGGAAAACCGGGACCAAACGGGGGTGTCACTCCACCCAACCCTGGCAAAGGAAAAGATATTTTTCCAGTTTTGTGCTTGGGAGATCCTGCAAATGGCGTGATCAATCTTGGGTCGCATCTCCAGCTCCTTCACTCTCTCCCCCCGCCGCCTTTCCCGGCATTCCGAGAGCGGCGCAATCCATCTTCCAAGGAACCAGGTATATAATTTCTAGTTAGCGAAAGCAACCCCTTTTTCATTCCAAAGATTGAACAGCTTCCGAAGGAGAGGAACCGAGGCCGGATCACGAGTTTTCCATCGAAACCCAGGCGGTTTTCGCTGAGCTTGTCAGGCTCGTCGGAGAATTAGGACTTCCAGCGCTCTTCCTCCTGATGGAAATCAACATTTATTTTGCCTAAGCCTAAGAAGGTGTCAGGCAGATGGAGAAACTTGCCACTCTTCTCCAGGAAAAAAGAGGGGAAAGAAGGAAATCTAATAGAAATATATTATCAAGTCTGAGGAGTGGACAGTGCAGTAAATCACACTTCAGGTGGCACCATTAGATTTTTCAATAAAACCTGGTTTTCCCCCAGCCAGAGCTGAGCGGCTCCAGCTGCATCCAACAGAGAAGTTAAAACCAAATTTGTTTCATCCAGATGCTGATCTGAGAGGGACTGAAAGGGATTTCAAGGTGGGGAACCCTCTTGGATGAAGGGTGAAAGGAGGTGGGTCTGGGCCTGGGCCCCAAATCCTCTCCCTGCTCATCATTCCTGATCCCTGAGGGATTAAAAAATTAGGTTTCTCTGCAAGGTGGGGAGGTGGAAGGCAGCTGGAGATGCCCCACATCAGGGGTGAAGATTCCCAAGCCCCACAGCAGTGGGATGCAGGGAAAGATAACTCCCTTGCAGCTTTCCAAACTTTAGCATCCAGCAGGACAAAAGCTGTAATTTTGTTGGTTTCCTTTCCTCAACAACCTCTGGCCTGATGGAATGTTTGGTCTCCATCGTTCTCCTGATCCCACCAAAGAGTTTCATCCTGTCCTGCATCTTCCTCCACGAAGGTTCAGAGCAGCAAGATGCATTCCAGAATTTCCCTGCTGGATGCTCAAGGTTTAATGCCATGAGGAGAAATTCCCTCCAAACACACTTTCCCTACTTATTCCCAAAAGAAAAATATCCCTTAACCCTTTCCAGGACACGTTAGGGGAGTCCAGAGGCTGAATCTGCCTTGGAAAGGTCTTTTCTTTTCGTTGCCAAAGTGCTCCTGGAGAAACTTGAGCTGAGAGATGCCATTATTATTATTATTATTATTATTATTATTATTATTATTATTATATAAAACTCGACAACAAAAGATGGGGTAGAAAGCCGAGCAGCAAGGGCTACATCCCAAAATTTTCCACAAATGGTATTTCATATGGAAAAAGCATATGGGGAGGGCTGGATCTCCTTGGCTCCATCCTGCATTAAATCCATGAGATAACCAGCACTGGAAACTCATCCTGCTGCTCTTCCACCCAAACCTTCTGCCACATGTGGATGAGACCCTAAAAATTGAGCCTAAATGCATCCCTCAAGCAGGACAACATGGATCCATCGAACTGGGGAGTTCAAGCTGAACATCAAGAAAAATTTCCTCATGGAAAGGATTGTCAGGCACTGGAAGGGGCTTCTCAGGAAAGTCTGGAGTCCCCGTCCCTGGAGGGGTCCAAGGAAGGACTGGATGTGACACTCAGAGCTCTGGTCTGGTGACAAGATGGGGATTGGTCACAGGTTGGACTTGATGATCTTAGAGGTCTTTTCCAACCTTAATGATTTTGTGATCCTTCCATCTCCATCTACATCCCCCAGACACCTTTGGGCTTGGGATACCTTTCAGCCTCTGGGGTGACACAGATGACCCAGGTGTTGCTGGAGGCTGGGTTTGGATCTCTTCATGTCCTGGTGGCTCTGAGAAGCTCCAAAAGTCAGAAAATTCGGTGTGATTTAATTTCCTCATTGCAAAGTGTCCAATTTAGGACCTGTGAAGTCTCACTCCTTTGTCAGGACTGAAGTATTTTTCTTCCATAATATTTTTTTGCCCATTTTTTCATGGAATCCTAAAATGGCTTGTATTAGAAGGGACCTTAAGGACCAATTCCCATGGGCGGGAACATCTTCCACTAGCCTGGGTTGCTCCAAGCCTCATCCAAACTGGCCTTGAACACTTCCAAGGACACAGCATCCACAACTTCTCTGAAAACCTGTGCCAAGGTCTCACCACCCTGGAGATGTTTGTGACCACACAGAGAAATCAATCCCCTGTATTTTACCCCCATTTCTTCCTCCCAAGAGGAACAAACTGCACCAAGTCCTGCTGGGGTCAAAGCTGACAGTGATGCCAGCTCCTCTTATCCCAGGAAAACCTCCTTGTGTCCAAGCCCTCCATCCCAAACCATGCAGATGCTTTGTGTAAAGCTCCAGAGCATCTTCTGCTGCCAACTCGACTGATCAAAGGCTTGGTTGCCTCACTTGACTACCAAAAAAAGTTCTGGAGCAAAGATCTGCGGGCAGAAGAAGCACTGAAGGAGATGCTGAAGGCAATGAAGATCCCATGGAACCCAAGGGAGACTGACCACATCCACATGGAGGATAGCAGCACTGGATACCTCCTAAATTAAATTGGAGTTTTCCTGTGCAGGACCAGGAGTTGGACTTGAGAGTCCCTTCCAAATCGGGATATTCTCTAATTCTCGGATTCCTGGAGCTGGAAATGGTTGGATCAAGACCCGCCACCAAGGGGGAGGTGACAGTGGCAGCTCCGTGCCCCGCTGGGGTCATCTCTCAACCACGGCGAGAAAAGCGGCGAAAATCCACATTCC
Organism: Peucedramus taeniatus; assembly: GCA_013400575.1. Taxonomy (NCBI): domain Eukaryota; kingdom Metazoa; phylum Chordata; class Aves; order Passeriformes; family Fringillidae; genus Peucedramus; species Peucedramus taeniatus. The sequence continues at coordinate 10,756 of WBNO01030929.1, forward strand.
CAAACTTATCCCTCCAGAAGTAGAAGCCGTAAACAAACCCAGAAGCCGCCGCCGCACCTCCCCGAATTCCTCGGAAGCCGAGGCGGTTGAGCGTGCTCAGCGGAGCCGTTAAAAAAGACTGGAGCGAGCATCTTCCATTAACGTTACGACCGTGAAATATGACAATAAAATGACGGCCGTATGGTCCCAAATTTGCAGCCCGCCGAGCTGCTCGGGGTTTATCGTCACTCAAACGTGCAGAGAGCTGTAAAATGTTTACAGAAAGGGTCGTTTGCGGCTATAAAATCCTCTTTTCTCTCCTAAACAAGGCTGAGCGGAGCCATTTACAAAGCCCGGAATGTTCATCGGGGGAGAGGGGAACATCTGTTCTCTCCAGGAGTTTGCAGTGATCTTCTCGAACAAATTAACTAAAATGGGTGCTTTCTAATTAAATTAGCACTCGATTGGAATGGTTTGCATTGGTGCAATTAGCGTGGGGAGGCCAGTTAGGCTCCAGCACAGGCGATTTAACTGGAAGGTGAAATATGGAAAAGCCCATTACCTGGAAAACAGGAGTCGGAGGGGTAGGGAAGCCTGCTCTCCCTCTGGCTCTATGCTCCTGGGTGGATAACACAAGGTGAAGGATGGGATGCCACCAAACCCACTCTTCCCATTTGGGATCCTCGGCAGGGAGCAGTTGGCTGTCCCTGTGCTACACGGATTGGCTTTTTGGAGGATGCTTGGAAAGAACCAGTGCCCTCAAATTACAGAATCCCAGAATCATTTAGGTTGGAAAAGACCTCTGAGATCAGCCTTTACCCAATCACTACCTTGTAAACAAATCACTCTTCCAACCCCAATTCCCAGGCAGCTCTGGAGGGTTGGGAACACGACAGTGGCTCTGCTCTACGCATGACAACCACACCCCTCCTTTCCAGTCCCCTTTCCCTATATCCCAAACTCAGACTCCCACTGAGACCCTGCAAACTCATGCTGTTGCCCACGCTGGTCCTTAAAGGTCATCTCCAAACTCCCTCCTGGCCCCTCCCATGTTTTTCCTTGTTCCTCGCATTTCCCAGGATTAAAAGGGCAAGGAATTCATCTCATTCCTTAATAACAACCTGTCCTCCTCCTTATTTACCATCCCAATAATTTCTGTGTCAACTTCAAGCTTCACAAGCACAAACACAACGTTATCACTGGCACAGCTCCCCAGATCCCACCCCCAAATCCCACCACAGATTCCGGCTACTTCCTAGAGCTACACAAGGACTCATCCTGACCACCCGCTCAGCTCCAAACTCAATCTCAGGATCACCGAATATTCCACAGTGATACAGGAATATCGGAAGGGATCCACAAGGGTCATGGAGTCCAGTCCAAGTGATGTGGCCACCACAAAGCATTTGGGCCTTTAGATACATCAATCCCATGTCCTCTCAGGATGGTGGCCAGGGCTCCTCTTATCCTATTGGATTAGGGGGTTCCTGGGTGCTGGGATTAAGATGAGACCCAAGGATGGGCAAACCCATGGATCAACATTCCCATGTCCAGACTCAGCACAGCATCACTTTGGCAGGGAAATTGCTTCATCATCAGATGATTTTACAGCCATCTGCAATTCCTGCCTGGTTGTCCTTTCCTATGGATCCTCCAGCATCTGCTTTCCCAATGCCATGAGCCTCCCTGGGCACAGCAGCACAGAGGGATGAGTGCCCTGACCTCGTACCTGCCAGCTTCACCCAGCCTTCCTGCCGACATTCCTAAATGAACCAGCTCCTCCTCCTCATCCTCCCACCCAAAATGCCTGGAAATCATCCTCCCTTGGATGCACACACTAGAATTAAGAGGAAAAGGATGCCCTTGATCCCAAGTTACTCCCGGTTGCCAAGTGTATTCCGAGGCATTTCAACAGTCTTCTTGTCCATGAATTAATTATTCCAACTTCATCATGGAGATAAAAATCCCGGTTAAGTCGCTGCTTTGGGAACACTTCCTGAGATCAAAAGGGAGTTGAACCAGGGCCAAGGAAAAGGAAGAAGAGGAGAAGAAATCCCTGGAAAGGGAAGCTGAGTGTTTCACTCTGTCTTGTGGAGAGGAGCATTCCCAGCCAGAATGGTCCCCTCACTGTGTCCACCACACAGCACCCGTGCTCGTCTCTGACTTCAGGAATATGTTGCTAATCCTGGGAATTCTCTTTCCGACAGTGTTAAGGCATCTCAGCCCTCCCTGGCTTGAAGCAGCTGAGCCAGGCACAGCCTTGCAGATCCTTATGGATGATCCTGTAAATGCTTCACCCTGGCTTTTGCAACGAAATTCATCCCTTATCCCAGTGGGATCCTGCTCCGGCTGCACGGAAAGCAGGGATCAAAGATGGGAAGGGCTCACACTGAGCCAAATCTTGTGCCAGCAGAGCTGGCAATGGGAATTTCATCGTTACTCCCACAAAATATTGTGATTTCTGAGCCCACTCCTGGATGGTGCTCCGGAGATGAGGTTGTGCATCCCTCTGGAGAAAGATGGGAGAGGAAAAGGGAAGTGTGGAGCATCATCCAGCCAAAAACCTCCTGCTCTGGGGAGGTTGGGAGCTGGGAAGAACCAGGTACAATCCCGGCCTCACCATCTCCATCACCTCTGCTCCTGAGGGTACATCCCTGGAGCACCCCAAAATCCCATCCATTTAGGGATTTTCCCATGGAGGAGCTGAAAGAGGAGAGGAGGAACCAAGGAGAACACTGGAGAAACAGAAGCCACTTGCTCTCACGTGTCAGAATTCCTAAAAAATTCTACTCATCCTAAAGCGCATTTCCCAAAAATTTTACTGACTTCCAAAGTGGATAATCCCAGACTAACAGCTCTTCCTTCAAACTTTCAACCTGCAAACACTCCACCCCACCTCCCACTGGAATGTTTTTATTGGAAAGCTTCCAAGCTATTTCCTGCTGGGAAACAGACTTGATGGATGCTCCAGAGGTCCTCCAGAGGCAGAGCATCCTTGCATTCTACTAAACACCTGTGATGTGATTCCATCATGGAAAGGAGACCGGATTCATCACTGGAAAATTTACAGGATAAGGAAGGAGATGATAAAATAAAGGGACAAGGCCCTCACACAATTTTGGGAATGGACACAGGGATTTGTGCCCAGATGAGAATCCCAACTGCCATCCCAGTTTGGACTCCCAGTCTTAACTGGTTTGGTGACTCACAAGGAACATGGATCCCACTAAAACCCATGGAGAACAGCAAAGAATAACTTTTTTTTCTCAGAAAACCAGAGCAGCTCCAAGCAGAGGATGTGATTCCTACCTGGTTCATCCTCTGGTTCGTCCTCATCCCTCTCCTCTTTGCAGCCCAGGGAACCGGGAGATTCCGGGGATCGGAGGGAGATGAAGGATGGCAGCTTTTGCAGGCAGCTGCTTGGCTTGGGGTCCTCCTCCTTCCAAAACTTCACCTCTTGCTCTGCACTGGATGGTCCGGGAATTTCCCCATCATCCTGGAGCTGAGCTGGATCATTCCTGCAGGAATGGGAAAAAAAATAAAGAAAAGTAAAACAATCTCACTTGGCAACGCTGGACATGGCATCATATGCAATGGAAGAGGCTTGGAGCTCCCAGGTCTCCATCCAAGATCATGCTGTATCCCTGATTTCCCTGGAGCCAGCAAAGATTCAGCTGTAGTTTCACCCTCCCCAGCTGGATTCCCTGTCCTACACTTCTCTGCAAGGTTCCCAACTCCTCAGATTCTTGTGGAGGTGCTGGGCTCCTGTTTGTGATTGAGCAGAGGGAAGGGGAGATGGAAGGCGTGGGGAGTTGGGATGGCTTGGAGGTGTCCTGCTGGGCTTGGCTCATTCCCAGCCCTGCCACTCTCTTCCAAGCTAACTTGACACTCCAGCTCCTTTGACATCTCCCATGACGGTGCCAATAAAGGAAAAAAAAACCCTCTGGAGCAGCTTCCAAGCTGGGGTGTGCTCCCTTCCCAGGGGAGGACGCCAGGAGCCTCCCAACCAGGCAGGCCCGCACTCATTCCTCCTTCCCTAAAAAGAGCAAGGAGCTATTTTACACCTCGTTCACACCGGGAACGTGAGCTGGGTGTCATTCCAAGGCTCTTCTGTCACCCGGGATAAGTTCGGAGAACCCGCGGAGCTGCTCGTCCCCCTCTGCTACCTTACAAGGCAGGACCAGGATGAGGCCCAGGCCCAGAACATGCAGGATTCCAGGAGCATGGACCAGCCTGGCAAAACTCCCATGTCCCTCCCTTTCCATCCCACCTTCACTCCCACCTCCCGCTGCAAAAAGCCATGGAGAAGCCCCACACCCAAATTGATCCTTCCTCCTCCCACTGAACAGGACTTGGAGATTTTGGCTTTTAAAGACAAATTTCCATTTGGCTTTAGTTTTAATTCCATTTGGATGTCGCTGTCCTGCATGCAGGACTTGGGAGTGAGGGCAGAGGATGTGCCAAGCTCAGGAAAATCTATCTCCCTGTGACAATGAGGATGGACACATCCATCACCAGCCTGAGGCTCCATCCCAGCACCCAAAAATATCAGAGAGAGCTCAGAGAGCTTCCAAGGATTAACCAAGGGCCCAGCCCGGCACCAAACTTTTCCAAAGCCTCTTATCTCCATGTCTATCCCCATTTCTGATTCTCCAGCCCCTCCATGCCATGGAGAGGGCTCAGCTCTTCTCTCCAACATGGATGTAAGGAAGAGGGATGATGTTTTCCAGTTTCCCACATAACTATGAATAACCTGGACCCACTTTCAGCAGTGGAACGTCCATCAGGACTCCTATATCTCCAAGAGGAAGGTCTACAAAAGCCTTGAAGGTACCTGGAGGTGCTAAAGCCCTGGATGGTACATTCCTAATGGTGAACCCACTCTTACCTCTCCAACAAGCATGGACACTGCCCATGCCAGAGGTGGCTTCATCAGGAAACACCACAGTGACCCACACCAACAACATCTTAAAATAAAAACCAGGACACAGATGGAACATGCCTGGAAGAAGAAAAACCTGGAGCAGGTTGAGAAGAAAACTGTTAAATGAAGCAAAATGAGCTCTTTCCTACCTGCCTGATGCCTCCTGGATCCTTCTCCACTTGGAAGGAGGGTTGTTGTGGTCTTCATCACCTCCAACCTGCTGTGGGTGTCGTCTCTTCTGGGGGTGCAGGAGTTTGCACTGGGCACCCTTGGGACAGACGCCTTTCTTGGCAAAGTCGGGACAAACCAGCGTGTGCTTCTTCTTGCACTGCCAGGGAAAGAGGAAGCGGAGTTGGAAAAAGCAGGGAAAACCCTGTGGGAGCACAGGAATCCACAGCTGAGCTCCTTCAGGTGGCACCAACACCTTGCTAAAGGGAGAGAGGGATGTGTTGGCATTTCCTTCTCTGTATCAAAACAATATTCCAAGAAAAAATACTGCTAAAAATAATATTCTAGTCTGGTACATTTCACACCTGCCCACAGTTTTCCAAGTGCTTGATTTTATGGATTCAAAGCCTTAACAGCAGTGATTTACCCCTGGAGAAGTCTTATAGGTTATTTGGGCTGGAGAAGCTGGTTTTGGAGACGACACAGGGTTTTGTTGTCCCAGACATGCCTGGGACTTGGGAAAGAGCAGGGAACAGCTGGAACAAAATCCTTTTAGGACCTCTTTTGGGATTGTTGCCTGGACCAGCTCTTGAGGAAGATGGATGACAGCTGGAGCTCAACCTGCTCTTCCCAAGACTTGGTTGATGCTCTCCCATCCAGGGAAGCTCAGTGTGGCCACGGAATGGGGCTGTTAAAACAACAGCATTGAGATGTTCATCCCTAAAAATGCTCCTGCACTCCCAGCTCCGGATTTTGGCAGCTCCCAGAAGCCATCGGTGGTTCTGGTGGGAACAAGGTGTCATCAGTGTCCCAGAGCTTCCCCACAAGGCTTTCTATTGGGAAATCACAGTTTTTGGCAGTGGGAAAGGCAGGAAGAGAGGCAGGCAGGGAAGAGGAGATGCCTTCAGCTGGGATTTCTATCTGGGTTCTTGGGAATGAAGGTGGAAGGCAGGAAAAAGAACAGCCTCTCTCTAATCTGCGTTCCCAGCAATCCAGAGAGCTCATCCCAGCATATCCCAAGGGATGAAGGGTGGGAGCAAGTCCTGGACCCCTCGTAGTCCCATGGGGAGCCATTCTTACCCAGGATGCTCCATCCCAACCAGTTTGGCTTTTGCATCACATTGTGACATCCACAGGGAGACAACCTAACACACGTGGCACAACCAAAAATTCCAAACTCCAACATCCATTCCTTTCTTGACCTTCTCCAGGAGAAATGTGGGTCCTTCCACACTTGGATGCCCACACATCCCATTCCTCCGTGCTACAGACACTCAAATTTTGGGGAAAACAAGATAAATCCACAGAGAAAGAAACACAGGGAGGGTTTCACCACCATTCTGGCCTGTTTATAAAAATCCATCTTGCCGACAATGCGGGATGGAGGTCACCTCCTGCCCTTTTAATGCAACTTTAATTTGGGGACACGGGAGCAGCTCCCCGTGCTGACCTTTGGGATTAAGCGGGATCCCTGCCGAGCTCCCTCCTCGAAAAGCAGAAGGATTCGGCAGCTCCGTCGCCCGGGGCTGAGCGCTGAAGTCGGCGGCGGAGCAAGGAGCTCGTGTGCTGGAGGTTGGGGATGGTGCTGAGCAGCAGGAGGGCTGGGATCCACATGGACACATGGATATAGGCTCGATGGGGGGGACAGCTCAGTGATAGTGCTGTTTTTCCACAAAAAAACTATTTAAAACCCCCATTCCTATCATTTTCCACCTCTTATTTCAAGGAGCTGGAATGGGAAGTAACTATATAACCAACGGGCAACCTGGAAGTAGAGTCAGGTCTGAACAGTGCCTGGCTTTGCCATTACTCCCAAATCCTGTGTTTTACAGGAACATGGAATCATGGAATGCTTTGGGTTGGAAGGGACTTAGAAATCATCTCGTTCCAACCTCCTGCCATGGGCAGGGACACCTTCCACTATCCCAGGTTGATGCAAGCCCCATCCAACCTGGCCTTGGATGCTTCCAGGGATGGGGCAACCACAGCTTCTCTGAGCAACCTGTGCCAGGGCTCCTCACCCTCCCAGGGAAGGATTTCTTCCCAATAATTCATCTAACCATGCCCTGTGGCAGTGGGAAATCATTTCCCCTTTTCTTGGCACTCCATCCATTGTCTAAAGTCCCTCTCCAGCTCTCTTGGAGCCCCTTTAGGCGCTGGGAGAACATCTAAGGTCCCCCTGGAACCTCCTTATCTCTAGGCTGGACATTCCCAGCTCTCCCTGCCTGGCTCCACAGGATATTTTCTTCATTTTCTCACTTCACCTGCAGACAGGAAACATCCTGGACCAAAGAGAAACACTTGGAAAAGGCAGTGACTGGACAGGAATTCAAACACAGGAATTTCTCCCAAAATATCAGCAAGCAGAAAAGCAAATCCCTCAATTTGATAACCTCTTCTAAAATAAATGGGACAAAATTAGGGAAGAGAAAAAAATAAAGGAACAGCCCATTAGGGATTGAAGACTGGGATGAATGCATGGGCAGACCTTTCAAGGCCACCTGGAAGGGACAATCCCAGTGGAGCACGAGATTGTGGGGATGGGTCTTGGTGCCAGGTCCTGGTCTGACCATCCCCAGTTCCTGGAATCACAGAATATCCTGAGTTGAAAAGGACTCCTAAGGATCATCAAGTCCAAATTCTGTCTCTCCTCTGGATGATCCCTGAAAAGGATGTGAAATCCTCTTCTGTAAAGGGGTATCCAGCACAAAATGGATTTGGAAAGGAGAAGAGCAGGGGAAAAAAAAGAGCCCTGACCTCAAAAAGCCACATGGATGCATCACTGCTACATCGAGGAATTGTGCTATTTTGGGAAAAGGCCAAGAAACGTGGCTGTTCCTTCCCAGCAGGGCACCAATTACGGGGTGGGACAGTGCCATGATCCCGACTGGGCAGCAGGATCGGGATGAGCCACCTCCCCAGTGCTCCACCCAGCCCCAATCCCCGAGCGAATCCTTGGAGCAGCCCATGTTTATTGGCTCCATGGTAAAAAGATACTTAATAAAGAAAACAAACCGTGTGCGACTAATCCCGGGGCCGCGTCCCCAGCTCGGGTTTCTAATGGCTTTTCCACACCGTTCCCAGCGCTCCGGCCCTTCTTCCGCAACGCCCCATCCATCCTCGTTGTCCCACAGCTGGGATGGTGAGGCTGGAATTGCCTCCTGAGGCTGGAAAAGCCCCTTCTGTTTATTTACAGTAGCTCTCCTGCTCCTGCCAGATCCAACGTGCTGGGGCTGGGTTTCCATAGGGAATTTTGCCGCCGGCCACGCGTCAGCTGGGGTGAAGCTGAGCGGGGCTGTGGGGTGGTGCTGGGGGCCATCTGATCCCTGCCACCTGTCGGGTTGGCTAATTATACCCCCCCCGGGACCCCCGCCAGACCACAGGTTGGGCCATAAAAAGGCTGGTCCCGTCCACCAGAGAGATGAGAAAACCCCAGTGAATCCCTAAAAAGCCAAAGGGAGGAATCTCACCCCACTCCGGCTTCTTGCCAACATCCCCATGGGTATGTCCCAATCCCAGTTTCCCCACTGTGGGGTTCCCCCCACAGCCTGTCCAGCAACAGTGCCTGGGGTTGGGATGGTGCCCAGCTGGCAGATCCCATGTCCAGGACTCCTCCTTGGCTGCCAGGGCAGCTTTGGGTGAAATTCCAGGTGCTGTCAAGGATCTACAAGGCCTTAAATGGTCCAACGGGGCCCAACGTGCTCCAGGAGTGAGACAGGGATGAGGAGGTTTGCAGGGCCCAGCCTTCTTTAGCATGGAGCTGGCAAAGGAAGAGGCAGCAACTGGTGGAAAGTCCTGGCTCAGTCTCGGGAATGATGTTAATGAACATTTTCCATGAACAAGCTTGGCAGGAGGGAGGAGATGGAGGGTGGGAGGAAGGTGAAGCTGGGTCACTGGGCCAACCAACAACCAACCCACTGACCGTATGGGGTGGGGAGGAGAGATCCCACCCAGCCTGGCATTCCTGGCTCCTGGGCAGCAGTTTGGCCAGGTTGAACTTCTCAAGTATCTCCAGGCTTAATCTCACCCCCTGCTCCTTTCCCAGTGCTGGGGGACAGCAGGTGACAAGGGCTGGACTTTGATGATCCTTGTGGGTCCCTTCCAACTCAGAATATTCTGTGATTCTGTAAAGAGATGACAAAGTGCTGGAACATCTTCCCATCTCCTTGGGATGCATGTCTATCCCTCTATCCATCATGATGGATACAAATGCCACCAACCAGACCTTCAGGGGAAGGGGAGGATTAGAACCCCCAAAACTTAACTCCAGTGTTTCCTACTTTTTAAAGCCCTCTTGAGCATCCATGCAGCTTTTGCTGAAGCTATTCCAGGTATTCCCATGGCCAAGCAGCGGGATTAATGGACAGGATGGATGTCAGGCTGTTTTAATGTCCTTCTAAGTGGCTGTTGGGAAGTGATGGCTGGAGGTGCCGGAGCGGTTTTGACGCCACTCCGAAGTGACAGCCAGTAAATGGCTTTTTTCCGATGGCTTTTTTATAATTGGGTGCAGATGGAAACAGCCTTAAAAAAAAAAAAAATCCAGCTCCCTGTCATTAAAACTTGGAGGACAATACATCCAAACATCATCCAGGCTGGAATAATGATGGAGAAATTTAACCGATGTGGTTATCCAAAGGAATTTGCTCCAAAACAGGTTTCTGCCCTCAAAACAGTTTGCCCAGCAAAATGCCTGAAGCGAAGGGATGACTCCTGATGGTCATCTCCAAATGATTAGAGAGATCTGGGATCTAAAATCTCTGCAGGATCCACTGCAAATCCACAAACCCTCTCCTTTGGTATTTCCAGGAAATAAAACAACATTTGAGCTAAAATACCTCTGGAGATGGAGCAAGACCAGGATGGTGTTTTGAAAATCATTGGGAAAATCATATTCAAGAGGCAGCAAAGCAGCTGGGAGGGAATCCCTGCTCATGGCGGGGGTTGGAACTGGGTGGTCTTTATGACTTCTTCCAACTCAAACCAGTCTGTGATCCCAGGATTCTGTGGAGCAATGGCTCCACCCACTTGGTGTCATCTGCAAACTTGCCAAGGGGGCACCCAATCCCATTATGTCATTAATGAAGGTATTAATTAGCATTGGTCGCAGTACAGATCCTTGAGGGACACTGCCTGTCATTGGTTTCCACTGGAAATTGAGTCATTGGCTGCAACTTTTTGGACATCCAGAAGGTGAATTCTGAACCTGGCATTCAATCCTTTTGTGGCAATGCCTATGGAATTCAACCATCCCCTGCACTGCTTTGAGGAACCCCATTTCCATCAGGGACCTCCTCAATCCCATCCATCCCACTTGAAAGCCATGACTTCCACATGGGCTACCCATCAGTGACAATTCCCAACCCCAAATCATCACCACTGGGTGTGGAGTGAGGCAGACACCCATTGGACATTCCCAACAGCGTCATCTCCATCAGGGATCAGGGGGCTCCACCACATGCCTGGTTCCAGGTGACTCAGGGGACAAGCCCAGTGGGATCCTGGGGTGCATTAGGAAGAGCAAGTTGAGGGAGGTGATGCTGCCCCTCTCCTCAGCACAGATGGGGCACATCTGGAGTGCTCTGTCCAGTGCTGGAGACATGGAACTCCTGGAGCAGGTCCAGAGGAGGACCACGAGGATGATGAAGGGACTGGAGCATCTCTGTCAAGGAAAGGTTGAGAGAGCTGGGGCTGTTAAGCTTTGAGAGGAGACACAGCTGAAAGGAGCCCTCATCCCTGTCTGTCCCTGTCTGCAGGGAGGGCTCTGAGCAGGGCCCAGGCTCTCTTCTGTGGGGCCCAGCAATGGCACAAGAGGAGCAGGCAGGAACTGATCCCAGGAAGTTCCACCTGGACATGAGGCAGAATTTCTGCCCTGTGCAGTGACCAAACCCTGAACAGAGACCAGAGAGGGTGGGAGTCTCCTGGAGCTATTCCAGAACCCTCTGGACACAATCCATGTGCTCTGGGATGGCCCTGCTGGAACAGGGAGCTTGGACCAGATACCCCATTGTGGTCCCTTCCAACCTGAGCCATTCTGTGATCCTGGGAATCACCCACTGCTCATGGGATGTGGGGATTTCCTGACAGAGAAGAGATCAGATCAAAGGGAGATTCCAGACAAGAAGCAAAAACCCAATCTGCTGGGTTTTGTGTTCATCTCTACAGAAGTTCAGGTTGAAATCAGGAAGTCTCTGCCTCATCACTACACTCCCACTTTAGAGCTGTGATTCCGTGGCCACTCTTCTCCCAAACTTCCCAATTTTCACATTTTGTGCCCCGCCTCCTTCTACAAAGATATTTAAGTGTAAGAAAGAGAAAATAATCTCAGCCTGGGATTTATCTTGGTGCTGTTATCAACAATCCCAGGCTATTAAGCAGTTCCAGTGCATCCTGATAAGCCCCATCTTAAACATAAGGATCAGAATTCAGTTGGAGATGTTACAGTTAAATTAAAAGAGCAATAAGAATCCTCATTATCCCATTACAAACTACAAGATACAACTGGAAACCCACAAGATTCCCATAGAGATACAAGGATAGGATTGGCCATGGAAGAATCCTGATTGGTTTTAAACCTCTTCTGAAGGCTACAAAGTGCTTCCAATGGGAACATCCCATCGCCACGACTGGGATTTATCATTTATTATCAGCAGCATTTGTTGCCCAGAGGATGTGGACAATGACTCAACATCCCCAGTAAACCAACAGGATGAACCTGGAGAGATTTCAGCCGGCTCAAATCCATCCTGGACACTACTGATGACCTTAAAAATACCCTCATTACTAATCCTACACATACTTTATTTTAAATAAAAATTCTACTTACTCATCAGTTTGGTGACTGAAGATTTCTGCTACACATTATGGGGGAAAAAATCCCAAATCAAGCTCCCAGAAAACATCTGCCAGCTAGAGCCAAAATCAAGGATAAATGAAATTAAGTTGCTTTTGTAGTTGATTTTCATACAGCTGCAGTGGACTATAAAAGAGCTATCAAAGGCAGAGCTCTCCATCAGCTATTTCCAAATTATTATAGAATCAGGGAATTGTTTAGGTTGAAAAATCCCATTCCCCCAGCACTGCAAAGGCCACTACTAAGTCATGTCCACAAGTGCCACTTCCACAGGGATGTTAAATGCCTCCAGGAATGAGTATTCCACAACTTGCTGTGTCAGCCTGTGCCAGGGCTGGACAACCTCTTGTTCAAGAGTTCCTCAAAGAAAAACCAAGTTGGTTGGGAGTCAACCTGGAATCAAAGGAAGGGGAAAAAAAGACCCAGAAACATCAAGATCTCATGGCTGTGAGGAAAGAAAAATGCTGGTTGAACCAGAAAAGTCAGCTGAGATCAGAAAGCATGTGCAATGTTGAACTTCACCTTTCCATAATAAAAGATAAAGGAAAACAAGGATCCCAAGCTGCTGCTCTCCATCACTGGATAATTAAGAGAAAACCCCACAGACATTTAATATTTACTGCTGTAACACAGCTCATGCGGCTTTTTCTACAGAAATGTGTTAAATTGAATGTATCAGACACACAAAATACGTTTCTGGTGGGAAATTGTTGAACTTCCACCAGAAAAGGAAAAAATAAGCAACCAAACACACAAAAAAACCACACAAGAATGAGGTTTCAGCTGAGAAAAAATCCCCACATTTGGATTTTCTACAGCAAAATCCAGCAGCTGCCACTGCAAAAAAACACCAAGCTCCACCTGGGGGAGGAAAATCATTCTTCCCAAGGAAGCAGCACTTCCTCAGGCAGTGCTGCCCTTGTACCATATTTTTCACATAGATAAGGCAGAAATTAGAGATTTGGTGAAAGCTGTTGGTCTAATAAAAAGATGGATTTTAGGAATAAGATGAGCTGGGATGAGCAGTCCCAGCACAGCTCAACCCTCCTGCCATGGCAGTTCCCCATGTCAAGCTTCACCATCACAAGGCTGGTTGTGCCAGTCGGGATTCCAGAGGGATGGGAACAGATTCTCCTCTTATCCATGATTTATTCCAGTACATCTCCCCATGCCTTTCCAGGGAAGCTTCGTTGTTTAATCTCACTGTGTCTCACTGTTTAACAGCTCCCATGAGGGAACAATTTACCCACGGGCTCCAAGGCAGCCGATGGAAACAATCCGGAGAGAGGGATTTAATGCAGCTCTGGCGCTAATGGGCATGGAGGGGGGAAGATTATTCAATATAAAACAATTTTCCAGATGCACCAATGGAATCGTTGAGTGGTCTGAATTGGAAGGGACCTTAATGATCTCATTCCAAACCCCTGCCATGGGCAGGGACACCTTCCACTATCCCAGGTTGCTCCAAGCCCCATCCAACCTGGCCTTGGACACTTTCAGGGATGGGGCAGCCACAGCTTCTCTGGGCACCCCATGCCAGGGCCTCACCACCCTCACAGGAAGGAATTCTTCCAAATATGCCATCTAAATCTTTCCTCCTTCATCATTTGTGCCTGGAAAGCAAATCCCAAGGCAGGTGCTCCTTGGGATCATCTATGGATGAGCTCCAGGCTCTTGGCCATACAGAGATCCCAGCCCATGGTTTGCCATCAAATTTGGTTTGGGTTGGAAAGGTCCTTAAGGCCCATCCTGCTCCAACCCCCTGCCATAGACAGGGACACTTTCCACTATCCCTGGTTGCTCCAAGCCCCGTCCAACCTGGCCTTGAACACTTCCAGGAATGGGCCATTCACAATGTCTCCATCCAATGTCTCCTCTTGCTTGTCCCTTGCTCTGGGGTCACATCACTTCAGACACTTCACTCACTGGTGCTGCCTCATTCCTCACACCCACAGGCCTCATCCCATCCTCTCCTAGAGAATTCCTCCTCCAAGCCCCTGCACAAGGCCCCATATGTGGATTGGAACCACAGAGGAGCTCTGACCGTAGAGCAGCTCATGAAAACATCTACAGAAAACCCTAGGAAGAACCTGCAAGAGGCCCCATTTCTCCCTCTCTTCCCACTTCCCTCTTGGGGCTTCCTCCAGCGCAGGTGGCCAGCCCAGAGGGACCTCCCAGCATGACCAGGTCAGGGTGCCAGGGAAGGGCAGGGAGCTCCTGGAAAATTGTGAGAGAGATCTCCAAGGTGGGAATCACTCCATGGCTTTAAGGTATGAAGTTGTGTTTAAGGGATGATCCCTTTAGGAAGCACAAACTGGGGGAACTTCCCAGCCCATGATCAAGGAACCTGTAGGAAGGCTGGAAATCAAGGTCCTAGCTCTGCCACCAGCTCCCTTCTGGAAACAGAATCCCAGAATCATTTAGGTTGGAAAAGTTCTCCAAAATCATCAGGTCCCACTTTTGACCAATTAATTAATATTGGGGGTAACATTCCCTTTAGGAAGGATGTGATCATGGTCTTGTACAGGAGCTGTCCCCATCCCAAGGGTGGATTTAGACCCTCTACAATCCACATTCCTGAAAAAAGGACTGGGGAATGCATAATTTAACTTTCTCAATTCTTAATTCCTGGTCAGGTATTTAGAAGCCGGAGCGGGTCAGTCTTGGTGTCATTTGTACGAAGAGCAGCTGGAATTACAGTCCGTGGAATGGGTCAAAGGTGGATCAACTTGTCCTGAGAATCTTGTAACACATCCTAGGAAGTCCTTAAGAGACAACAGTGCCAACGCCACGTCATAAATTATGGATAAGAACAGACATTTTTGATGGAGGTCTGCTAAAAATCAGGAATTGTGTTTGTCTGGGAGAGCACAAAAAGGAAAACTAAATTGGGAGAAGAGCCCAGTGTGCCAAAAATCAGCATAAAACAACCAAAATTCCTAACTATGGACCATCCTCATCAGAGTTCATCCACCCAGGATGCTCCACCGGAGTCGCACACCTTCGCGTTCCATGCTCTTTGTGCTTCAAACCAACATTGCTCGGACAGGGAAAGGCAGAACGAGGGAAGATTTACTCCCATCCTAAATAATTCAGAAGAAAAGGGACTGCGCATCTTTAACAAGCCATCGTTTTATGAAGCAAGGTTAACATTTTTCCTTGATTCAGTAGAATATTATAAACTCTCCGGGGTCCATTTGAGGACTTTCTACTTGGAGCAAAGGCACGGACTCAGCACTTTTTATATTATTTAGAGAATAAAATTAACCCTTAATGGCCCAAGCTGGAATTTCTCCTCCCCAGTTAAATATGGCCCGCTCAGCAATTTCTCCCCATATATAATTACAGGCTGCTATCCATCATCTGGAGGAGAATGCTTTCCCGACATTCCAAAAGTGACGCCGTAAGCACTTTTCCTAATAGAATAAATATTCTAAATATCTCTTTTATATTTTCATTTAAATTGGAATATTTTAAAAATAATTGTCGGGACCCTGCCTGCGTGGTTGGCGCTGCGCTGGAGGGAGGTGGCAGGATGCCTGTGTTTTCCTTCTGAGGGAATGTTTATCCTGCATCAAGTCCCCCTCCACGCGCTGCCACAAAAAGTAATTAGGCCCAGACTAATTTATTAGAGCTTCCCTCCGCTGCTGCTGATGTCCTGCTTTCCTTGAAACTCTCACTTTTGGCTTTTTTTCCCCGGTTTTTGAGTGATTTTTGCTCTTTGGTGGTTTCTCTTCAGGAAAGAATGGGGAAAAGACCAGATGGGGTTTAGTGGGACTTGACAGTGCTGTGTTCAAAGCTGGGCATAATGATCTTAGAGGTCTTTCCAGCCTAAATGATCCTATTAAATGATAGGATTCCATCCAATGTTGTGTTTGGATTCTGGGACAGGCTGGTGGCCACGCTGGCAGGATCTAAACACCTACGACTTCTCCTGATGGGTTGTACCAGGATGGAGAAAAGAAGCAGGAGAGCCCTCTGGGGCACCCACAAGTCTTCTGGATAACCTGTGCCAAGGCCTCACAGGGAAGAACTTCTTCCCAATATCCCATCTATCCCTGTCCTCTGGCAGTGGGAAGCCATTCTCCCTTCTCCTGGCACTCCATCCCTTGTCCCAAGTCCCTCTCCAGCTCTCCTGGAGCCCCTTTACCCCCTTAGAAATGGGGGTCTCCTCAGAGCCTTCCCTTTTCCAGGCTGGACATTCCCAGCTCTCCCAGCCTGGCTCCAGAGCAGAGGGGCTCCAGTCCTTGGAGCATTTCTGCACCCTTCTCTGGATTCACTCCAGCAGCTCCACATCTTCCTTCTTCTGTTGGATCCAGAGCTAGAGGCAGCTCTGCAGGTGGGGTCACACCTGAGTGGGACAGAGGGGCAGAATTCCCCCCTTTCCTGCTGGTCACAATTGTCCAAGGATGAGCAGAAATCCCAAACCATAACCCATAACCCATCTGGAAAACAGCACAGAGGAGTCAGGACAGTCACTTGGATTCCCAAGGGAACACCAGCATGGCCACGACACAGAAAGGTGAGATCCTCTGTGTTCCAAACTCCTTTGGAACAGCAAATGGCAGCTCCAGGAAAGCTGCTCCCACAATTTCCACGTTACATCAGGTACCAAAAGCTCATGGATGAAGTTGCAACTCTCCCCAGGGAGCACATGAAGTCCATGTAGGACTTCACTGCACAGATCCAAACCATCCCCAGGACCTGGAGGTGGCTCCATGAATCCCCCAGGCACAGCTGGATGCTGAGCTGGCTGAGCAAGGCTGGTCTTGCTCCTAAAACTAAGCCACAGGATTTAAGGCTCAAGTTTTAACCCATCACAGAGCCAGTGTGGAAAATAAGCATTAACGCTTACAGATTTTTTAGGTAAAACAGGGAATCCTAAATATTTTCCTGCATTTTTTATCTGTTTCAGTAAGGGGATTTCAAGGCAGGTGCTTCCGGCTCAGACACTGATAACACGGACACCCCATGGAGGCTCTTACCAGAGAAACACCAGCATGCTGATGATCTGAAGCCTTTGATTTCTTTCCCTTTTTTCCCAACCAAAACACTTTGCCAAAACCCTTTGGAAAAGCAAAGGACTGTTCTTCATCACATCCAGGTGCTGAGCAGCTTCCAGCTCTTCCCTGTGGTGCCGTAGCTGGGGCAGGACACTGCTCATGGCTTTGGCTTTGGCCCATAACAGCTGGGATAAATCCCTCTTTACCTTTTCTCCCATGGGACAATATCCTTTCAGGAAATCCTGGCATACTTCTGCCTTCCTGGACACATAGACATGGCTGTAGGGGCAATTGCTGTTGCTGCAGATCCCCTTCAAGTAGTAGGAACACACCGGCATCTGCAAGAGAAGGAGAAATCCATCAGCAATTCCCTAAACCCGTGACTCGGAATCACTGCAACCCCCAGACCTGAAATAAAAGCATGACAAGCATAAAATAAACAGAAATCTTTTGCCAGCCACCGATCCCAGAGGTGTTTTTAGCTCTTCCATTGGTCTCCTGCAAGGCAGCTCCCTGGTATTACGTGTTCCTGGTGTTTGGATATGCAGGGAGCCGAAGGCGATTCCCTCAGAATCCTACAGGATGCTGGAGAGAGGGTAAAAAGCTGGAAACTGCCACCAGGAAAAAAATTTCCCCTGGAAAGTGTAGGGAAGGGATAGGGAAATGTCACAAATTCTGGGAACACCTTTTGCAAAGGATGATGCAGTGATTGAGATGGGAACAGTGGTGCAGGGATCATACCCAGACTGGCTGCAACATCCCAGAGGGAATTTTGGCCATCACAAAGGCCAAAACAGCATCCTGGGGGTGCTTCCCATTTGGCTCTTTCATGGATATGGTGCTGGCTGGAAGGAGCTTTGATAAAGGCTCCAAAAAGTGGTTCCTAGAAAGGGGGGAAAAAAGCACCTCCACAAGGATTTTGGAGGGGGCTGCATAACTCCAAGGCATTATCCTGGAATTCCCCAGGGCTGTGATGCCTGTTTCTGCACACTGGGACAGGCAGGGATGCTCCAGGAGGGAGTGAAATGAGGAGGAGAGCCCAGTCTCCTGCCCTAAGCATTGGAGAAGGAGAGCATACACGGAGCAGATCCCTGATCCCGCGCTCCCGTGTTCCTGAGTTTCCGCAGCGCGACAGCCAACGAGGAAAACCGACAGAGCAAGGATTCTCCTCATCGTCCTCAAAGCACAAACTTCACCTTCTGCCAGCTGTTATCATTAAAAACAAATTACCAGCCTGCTGCCATATTTCAGCATCCTTAACTCACCGGCAACCGCCGGCAGCTTCCCGCTTCCCGCCCCAACCAGGCAGCTGCCGCCTGGAACGCGCGCTTCCCGAAGGTCCGGCTCCTCCTGCTCCTACATCCCGAATTTCCTCACTGCTCGGCGTGGTATTGATCTCCCCATTCACCAGCAGCATCCTGGTCCCACCAGTTCAAGCATCCCCAAGTAATATTTACAATCCTGCAATAACCACAGCCGGGGCTATCCGGAAAAATCCCTTATCCCTGAAGGGCACGTTAAGGGTTGAACTAAATTGCCTCGCTGGAGGCCGAGAGGAAAGAAAACAAAGGGTGCTTTAAAAGAGGAGAGTTTATTTTTAATTGTCTTTTAACTGCAGACATTAACATAAAGGACAGGGCTCTGGGGCGATCTTTGGCAGTGCTAGTGGTGTGACCGTAAACGATTCCCTTAATGTAGTTTTTGATATAGAGCCCAAATTAGCTCTAATAAAAAGGGATAATAAAGGCAGCTCTCCGACAAAAATAAACTCCTCCTCGCTGTCAAGCCCGAGCCATTATCAAGAGGAAGCAGCGCTCTCATTTCAATTAACCTTGTTTGCACCCCAGCACGTCCACACAAATAACAATAACATTAATTCAAGGCACTGGGGCGCTGCGGCCGCCTTCGACAGCTTTGACTCTCTACAAGCTCTGGAGGCAGCAGCTAAATGAACCCGAAACTCCACGTGAGCCTCCAAATTGCTCACAACTGAGTTTTGAAGCTCTATTAGGGAGAAAAATGCTGATTCTTTCCGAGTTCCTCAAGGGGAAAAGCTGTTGGAACAGCAGCGGGCGGCTTCTCGAGTCCCGGCCTCTCGCAACCTTCGCTTCCTTCAGATTTCCTGGTTTCTCCCCATTGCTGGGATGTGCCAGTGGCTCGGATCCGTGGTGGAAAAAAATTCCCTGTGTGTCACTTCAGTGGGTGCTTCTCACCAAAGGCTCTGCCTGAGTCTCATGTGGAGCAAAATTCTATAAGCTATGAGGCCCTGCAGAGGTTGTCCAGAGAAGCTGTGGCTGCTTCATCCCTGGAAGTGCCCAAGGCCAGGTTGGACAGGGCTTGGAGCAACCTGGGATAGTGAAAGATGTTCCTGTCTATGGCAGAACAAGAAGAGCTTTCCCTCTTCCCCAGGCTCTTTCTTCCATCACCAGAGGATGATGAGAACCACTGGAGTTTGGATCTGCAAAGCTCCGTGACAATCTGGATCCATCCTCCATCCTGGAGACCACTCCCTGCTTGGAGCAAGAGGTTTGCTCCTCTGGGATGGGGAAAAGCTCACTGTTGCTGTGACAGCTGAATCCATGCAGTTTTCCATAGAAAACAATTATTTTCCCATAGAAAATAGTGATTATTCCCATTTTTCAATGGGGACACCGAGGCATGGGAGTGCACAAAGGCTGAGAAATGGTTTTGTCCTGAAAACAAGAGCCAAGCCCAGCCAGCCTTTGATCCTTCACCTCCTGGACTGGTTATCTCATCCCAGTAAAATCCCACTGAGGTGAGATACACAACAACCTGAACTCTCTCTGATGAGGAGGTTTTGGGGTGTCCCTCTCCCATAACCACACAGTGAAATGAACGGGACCAACAAAATCAGGAATCCCCAAACCACATCATCCCACATGAAAAAAAAACATGGATCGCATTAAAACCTCAACTCAAACAGCCAAAAACCAACCATGCACAATCCTTCACCTGAAGAAAAGGTGGGATTTACTCCAAAAACTCCACGAGCAGGAGGAAAATTGCTGCCTTCCTCTGCTGAGTGCCTTCACCTGCTTTTCCCAGCCCTGATAAATGAGGGAAAAGCCACCTTTGCCAAGAATCACCCGGCTTAACGGGGAGCTCCAGGACTTGGAAAGTGAAGTTGCTTCCCGCTTTAGGGAGCAGCATTCCCATGGCAATAAATCACCCTGGAACAAGTTTGAACTCCATGGAGGAGGTTGTTTCTCTTCCAGCCCTTGCTGATGACAAGGTGGCAAACAGGGAGACCTTTGAACCACCCTCAGGTTGGTTAATCCTGTGAAAAATAATTCCCCTTCCCAACAGAGCACGGCAGGAAAAATGTGCTCTGAAAGCTTTTCAGAGCTGGCACTGCCTGCTTTGATTTTGGTTTGTTAATTAATGATTCATCTTGACATTAGGTGATGCTTCATTAGCTCAGGATAAAGGTGAGATGGGCTGAGGTCACTGCATCCTATGAGATCCCATCCCAGGGATTCTGTCCCCAAAATCCTATTGGCAAACAGCTCCCTGACATGGTCACTCCTTTTAAATTCAGTTTTATTACCACAATATCACTGTTACTCTTCTCAAACTGGTGAGGTGCTGCTAAAGGTTGAGTTTTCAATCATTCTCCATTTATTCACCCAAAACAGAGCCCAGAAGCCAAACCTGGAGGCCCTCCTTGAGGGACCAAGTGTTCCTGGAGGGGAAACTGAGGCTACATCTCCACCAGGAATTTAAACATGCTGAGGAATATTCCTGGGTAGAGACATCACAAATTCATCCACATCCAACCATCACATTCTTTGGTGGATAAACCACCAACTGCAACAGCTCCTTGGACATGTCTAATTCCCAAGTTTCATCTAGGTTTTCTGCCCTGGGACCGAAAAAGACTTCACCACCTTCTGAAATTCCATTTAAATTAGAGTTTATGGTTCTGTGGATGAATTTCAATCCTTCACCTCAGAGGTGCAGGCAGAGGGTTGCACTTCATTTACTTAGATGACAAGAAGTAGTTGGCCTCACTAATTAAAATAATTTTGGATAAACCAACAGCCAATCCCACTGCAAAGCTTCCTTCATTCTTGGCTTCTTTATTTCTGAAGTCTGACACTGTTACAGGTTGAAAAAAAAAAAAACCCTCAAACTTTTTTTCTATCAATCCTCATCCCCATTCCTGCTCTGACACGCCACAAGCCAGGGAATGCAGCTGTCCCCGTCCCTGTTTTATGTACTTGTGATTAAGTGACTCTGAAGAGAAATCCATGTAAAAAACATCTGGTGCCCCGTGTCTCGTTCGGAGCGACTTCCCCGATAACTTATGAGCTCCCCACGGACAAGGAACGTGCCTCAGGCACTTCAGCTTCCGTGCTGGAGTCTCCAAATCTGCATCCAAGTGGAGATCCCTGCCACTAAACACAGGCTGAGGTGCTAAATCATCACTGATAAACCCAAAATAAAAACCCTGGATTATTTTTCCTCTTTGTGCAATAAAACCACAGAGCTCCAAGTACATCAAGAAGGTGGAAAACAATGAACTCCAAAGTTGTTCTGCCACGGTTTCAACCTGATTTTGCTGCTTGGCATTTTAGAACTGATTTTTATTAATTTATACCCCCAAGTTATGTTTTTTAAACCATCCTCCGACCCCACCACAGAGGGATTTCCAGGGAAATGTGATCTTATGGAAGTAGGGAAGGCTTAGATGCAAGTAAATGAACTTGATGATCTTGGAGGTCTTTTTTAGACCTCTAGACCTCATAGGTCTTTTGTAGACCCCAACCATAGGGTGGGGAGGGTCTGGCACAGGTTGCCCAGAGAAGCTGTGGATGCCACATCCATGTGGAAAAATTCAAGACCAGGTTGGATGGGGATTGGAGCAACCTGGGATAGTGGAAGGTGTCCCTGACCATGGCAGAGGGGTTGGAATGATATGATCCTAACGGTCCCGTCCATCCCGAACCATTCCATGGCTCTGTCATGATTCAGAAGCCTGAACAGCTCAGCAAGGAAACTCCAAACTCAGTTGGAAGCACTCAGTGAGGAATAACCTTCCTAGAACCACCCCTTTGCACATATTCCCGTTGGGAATTCACACAGACCTTGTCCTTGGACACCTTGTGGGAAAATGGACAGGTCCCATCTGTCTTCTTGCACGTTCCACGGAGAAACCTGGAGATAAAGCAGATGGAGCAGGTTGGACACAAGGTGGGTCACGAAAACCACACAATTGCTGCTGAGCTCATCCATAAACTCATTTCACACCCTAAATTAGCACAGATCCCCATTGTTGGAAGAGCAGCTGATGATTCCTGATAGATTTTATTCTTCCATCACATTTGGCTCCTCATTAGTAGGTAGAGCAAGGCTAGTATCCCAAAATTCAGACAGGATGCTCCAAGAAGGAGAAAGGTCCTTCCTAGATCACTGATTATTCCAAATTGCTAAGAAAAGCTGTGGATTCCCCATCCTTGGAAGTGTTCAAGGCCAGGTTGGACAAGGCTTGGAGCAACCTGAGATAGTGGAAGGTGTCCCTGCCCATGGCAGAGGGGTAGACTGGATGATCTTAAAGGTCCTTTCCAATCCAAACCATTCCAGGATTCTATGATCCCATTCTACGAGATGCTGGATGAAGCTCCAGGTGGGAGTGGTCAGTGGCCAGTGACCAGGAGGAGCAAAAACAGACCCAGAACAGGAACCAAGATCCCAAAGCACATGAGGATGTCAAGAGTTTTCCTAGGAGTGACCACTGTGAGAGCAGATTAACAAAATTAAAAAATTATAAGGGAAAGCTAAAGAATGGGATTGGAGATAAAGGAACAAGGACAAGGAGACACAAAACTGGGAGAAATCAGTGTTGTCCTCCAATGATCCATGGAAATGAGACAGGATGGAGACACAAAAGACTTCAAGGAGCACAATTCCTAAAGTAGGCAAGGAGTTATGGGATTTGTTATGGGAGAATGAGTGAGAAGGAGTAAAATCAATTAAAAAACCAATAAATCACCTTCCCCTCCCCTATCGTCTCCCATCGAGCTTTGAGCAACTTTCAAGTGATTCCAGCACAGCAGCAATTTTATGGAGAAATTACTCCAGGAGTTCATCAGTGGAGTTGGCTCTTCTGCACTTTTTAAATGACTCATAATAGAGTTTAATCAACTCTTGGGCAGGTCTAATGAGCTGCCAACATGGATTATCCTGGAATAAATCACTGAGTCTCGGAGCTGCACGACGTCACAGGCTGAGGGATTCAAACCTGTTGGACTGATCCAAATGGATTGGAGGAATGCTCCTGAAGGAATAACCTGGAGTGTTGTCAGGGCAGGGGCTCAAGTCACCCAGCCCAGAAAAGAAGGCTCCAAAGGGACCTTCAAGCCCCTTCCAGTGCCTAAACAGGCTCCAAGAGAACTGGAGAGGGACTTGGGACAAGGGATGGAGTGACAGGACAACGAGAATGGCTTCCCACTGCCAGAGGGATAGATAGGATATTAGGAAAATACTTTATCCTGTGAGGCTGGTGATGCCATGGAATGGAATGGAATGGAATGGAATGGAATGGAATGGAATGGAATGGAATTCCCAGAGAACTTGTAGCTGCCCCATCCTTGAAAGTATTCCAGGCCAGGCTGGACAGGGCTTGAAGCAACCTGGGATAGTGGAACGTGTCCCCACCCATGGCAGGGGTTTGGAATTCAATAATCTTTGATGTCCCTTCCAACCAAAACAATTCCATGATTCCCTGGCCTCTTCTGGTCCTTCTCCCTCCAACCCAACAGTGCAGAACCTACCCCTGACCCAGAACTTCCATTCCTGTTGTTCTACATCTCTGTTATCAGTTTATTTCCCTTAGGAATATCCCACAAGGAAGCACCAAAGCCACCCAATGTCCCCGTTTACCACAATTCCGTGTCCATCCCTACCTGGTACAGACGGCCACTTTCTCTGGATCATGGATGTAGGGGCAGCTCTCGCCCCGATTGCACTTCCCGAAGCGGTTGTAGTACATACAATATTCCTTCTTTTTCTTCTTCTGCTTGGCTTGACGGATGATGGCCAAGCTCCTCTGCACAGCACGGCTGAGGGAGAAAGAGGGAAAAGGTCAGGGAAAACCTCCAGCTCCAACACCAGGACGACACGGAGAAGACATCTCAACAATACCTGAAACCACAGAGGAGCCCATCTTTGAAGAGTGAAATATTTAGGAAGTTTGTGCTCATAAGCCCTTAAGTATTCTCAATTTTTGGTTGATTTTACCCCAAATCATTAAAAATCTGCAAGATAACACCAAAGTCACCACTGAGATCCCTTCCCACCCCCATAAGTCTGATTCTCTCCTCGGATTTTATGAGTGTGGAGAGGGTTTACCACACTTTTGGGGAATATGGTGAGGAAGGAAACATCCTCTCCTTGTGCAGCACAGGATGCCAAGGCTGAATGACTCAGAGGGCTCTTCAGCACATGTCCCACCATGGGCCTGATGCTATTCATGGCCTTCAAGTGGGCACCTGCTCATGAACTTCAAAGAACAAGGACCTACGTGATGGCCACAGGAACAAAAAGTACCACCAAAGAGCAGAAAAGCTCCATTTTAATTGTCTGGTCCCACTAGAAGCTACTTAAGGAGCTCAGAAGTTGCTTAGCACATGTTTTCCATGAGCTTCCAGCTGGAGAGGGAATTATCCAGCAGCTCTTGGGATGTATGGGACCAGGTGGAAGAGGGGAAATGTTGAGATCTGGGTGAACACAAACCATGAGGGGCACATCAGATCTCTCCAAGCAGATAATTTGGTGGTAGGGCACAGTCAGCTCTGGTTTGATGAGGATGCAGTGCATTATCCATGAAAAACACAAGTTCAAGAACCTTATTTTCAGAGGAAATGCACATTTTTACCTCTGTAATTGCTGGCTGCCTGCAGCACTTGGATTAAAAGGAGGTGCAAAGCCAACTGGAAAGTCCTGGATGTGTAGTGGGTAATCCCAAGCACAAATCCAGGTTGGGTCAAGAATGGATTAAGAGCAGCCCTGAGGAGAAGGACTTGGGGGAGTTGGTGGATGAGAAGCTCCACATGATCCAGCCATGGGAGCTCAGAATGTCCCAGGCTCATCCCACAACGTGGGCAGCAGGAGAGAGGGAATTTCTGCCTCTCCACGCTGCTCAGGTGAGACCCCACCTGTGGAGCTGCCTCCAGCTCTGGGGTCCAACAGCAGAAGGACGTGGAGCTGCTGGAGTGAGTCCAGAGGAGGTCACAGAGATGCTCCAAGGGCTGGAGCCCCTCTGCTCTGGAGCCAGGCTGGGAGAGCTGGGAATGCCCAGCTGGGTCTCCAGGCAGACCTTGGAACCCCTTCCAATGCCTAAAGAGGCTTCAGGAGAGCTGGAGAGTGACTTTGGAAAAGGGCTGGAATGTCAGGAAAAGGGGGAATGGTTTCCCACAGCCAGAGGGCGGGGATAGATGGGATAATAGGAAGAAATTCTTTCCTGGAAGAGTGAAGAGGCTCTGGCTGAGCTTCTCAAATAGAAGCTGTGGAAAAGGATCAGCCAGAGCTTCACCAAATCATCCTCCAGATCAACAGCTGCTCCTGAAGCTCCTGATTCCCTCCTGAGCACAATTCCAAAGATGGAGCACGTCATTCCTGCTTCCCATGAGTACAGACCTGGCAATGTATCGGCACGTTGAGGATCTGCTCAGGCTGGGTGGAAAGACCCCAGGACTGGGTGTGGAATGCAATCTCAATGCTGGAGAGAGAAAAAAACATGGATTATTGCTTGGGATTGAGACATTTTGCAGGAATTCACACAGCCCTCAGTACCTTAGGTCCACAAAAAGGATCAGAGGGATGGAGACCCTTTGCTGTGAGGAAAAGCTGGGAGATCTGGGGCTGTTCAGCCTGGAAAAGAAAAGGCTCCAGGGAGAACTTGGAGCCCCCTCCATTGCCTAAAGGGGCTCCAGGAGAGCTGGAGAGGGACTTTGGACAAGAACCTGGAGTGGCAAAACAGAGGGAATGGCTTCCCACTGCCAGAGGGCAGGAAGAGATGGGATATTGGGAATAAATTCTTCCCTGGAAGGGTGGGGAGGCCCTGGCACAAACTGCCCAGAGAAGCTGTGGCTGCCCCATCCCTGTAAGTGTTCAAGGCCAGGCTGGACAGTGCTTGGAGCAATCTGGGATAGTGAAAGGTGTCCCTGCCCCTGGCAGAGGGTTGGAACTGGATGATCTTCAAGCTCCCTCCCAATCCAAACCATTCCATGATTCATTCCATGATCTTATTTAACCCAAAGCATGGAGCTCCCAGAGAACCAGTGGATGAAGATGCCCTTCAGGGACTTCC
The DNA here is from genome assembly GCA_013400575.1 of Peucedramus taeniatus. Lineage (NCBI taxonomy): Eukaryota > Metazoa > Chordata > Aves > Passeriformes > Fringillidae > Peucedramus > Peucedramus taeniatus. The sequence continues at coordinate 37,011 of WBNO01030929.1, forward strand.
CACTGCTGAAGCAGCCCCAGTAGAAGTGCTCCTTGCCAGCTCCAAACACAGCAGGAATTTTCCCCCTCAGCACCCAAACATGCCAGAACACTTCTCTAAGCAAACCCCATGCTTCCACCATCAATCCAACAACTTTCCACGCTTGGCTTGACCGCTCTCTGCAGCTGGACAGGGAAGCTCAACGCTCACTCCCATCCATGCACGCATGGAATTAAATCATCCTTGACTGGTGCAGAGAAGAACAAATGGGAAAGAAAGGGTGGATTTCAGTTTTCCAGGTGGGATGAGAGCGGCTCAGTCACTCACCTGCCAGCCCGGGCGTGTTGGGAAGTTGAGCGAGTGGAATTTGATTGCGCGGCGCCACGAGCTGTCACTCGGCTGCCGGCGTCGGCAAAGCCCCATCTGTTCCCTCTGCACATCAAATTCCATCAACGGGGCATCTGAGCCACCACTGAGATGTTTTTTTTCCTGATTTTTTTTTTAAATTCCTTCTCGTCCCAAGCTGTAGGAGCGTCTTTTTTAGTGCTACAATAAATATTCGCCAACTTTGGGACGCTCCGATGATGCCGCTGAAGGGTCTCCATTAAGATCAAGGTTGACTTCCCAAATGATATGGGGAGAAAGCCCCAAATTAAATTCCATTAGGATAGGGCTGGAGCATCCTCAGCCATCTGGAATTCTGTTTAATATTCTTTAAAGCTACACCAGGAATCAGCTCCTGAGGGCAGCAGGCAATCCCTCTAAATATTTAATATTTGGGGATAAAAGCAGATACACAGGGTTTGGAATCACATAATCATGGAATGGTTAGGGCTGCAAAGGCCCTTAAAGGTCATCTCAGCCAGAAAGGAGGAATCACTAAAGAGATAAATACAGGATAAAGGGGCCAACAGCCTCCTGCCAGTGGGTTGGAATTTTTATGTAGCAAAAATACATCTACGAAATGATTTTATTGGGCTTTTTCCCCCCAGTTTTCATCTTCTAGCAAGAAGTCATGCAGTAACATGATGTGCATCTCCCATTCCAGGAATTAACTCACATCCCAAAGGCAGTTTAACTATCCAAGAGCTGGCCTATCCATGGCAAAATCCATGGGATATCCATCTAGGTCTGGCAAAGCACCTGGAAGCTGGCAAAGAAAACCCCCATCCACATTTTCCCATGTGCAAATCCTCCCTAAACTATTAGAAAATCACCCAAATACTTCTCCAGGAGGAGCCAAGCCAAGAAAGCTCTGTAATTAAACATTTCCTCATTCACTGGGATTTATGGAGAAAATGCAGGCTCTCTCATGAGGGTATTTTTGGAAGCTCTTGCACCGTGGAAAAAAAAAGTTTAAATAAAAGTAAAAGCTTTGTGTACATCCAAGTAACAAGAAGGGGGTGCAGGAGAGGGGGTTGGATGTTCCTGACTTTTCAGGAGGTCAAAGGAGCCTAAATTTGGATTTTTAGGGTGGTTCTCAACTCAGAACTCCCAACTGGTCACTACAAGAGATTTGCATTAATAAATACGTTAATAAATAAATATTCCTGGCATGGGAGGGTGTATTATTGAAATTGGGGTAAAATTGGGGCATCAAAAGACACTGCAAAATGGGATAAGGGTTAAATTCCAACATCAGGAGCCGAAATTTGCTGCAGTCTGGCCTAAATTAAACAAAAATCTGAATCTATGCCCCCAGGGCTCGACTCAGGAGGTCTCCTTTGGTCCAGACAAAACACTGGGCACATCCCAGTCTCAGATCTGTCCCATTTTTCTCCTCAATCACTTCCCAGCTGGGGAGAACATCAGGACACAGCGGTGCTGTCGGATCAGGAGAGCGACTCCCACATCCTTGGCATTGGCAAAGTCCCTCACTATGGAAATTTAAAGAGGTGCCACGGCAAATTCCTCCCATGTGCATGCTCCAAGGCAGCAGGAACGAAATGGAGAGGGGGAAAAAAAGCAGGGAAGCAAGAAAAGCTGCCACAGAGAGCATCAAGAACTGCTCATTGAGAGCTTTTGAAGTGATAACACCCAGCACAGCGGCGTCAGCCGGGATATTTTCCACCCCGTGGAAGGGACAGGTGGATTTCTGCCCCCCTTTCCTGATGATTCAGTCGCTTGGAAGAGCATCATCCGTAAGGAAACCCACAGCCCGTGCAAAGAGGGCTGTTTCTCTTAATGCATCATCCCAGCCCGACGCTGGCAGCTCCGGCGGCTCCGGTGGCTCGCGGTGAGAAGTGATTGTTGTTCCCAATCCAGCCGGGAGACTCCGCGCGTCTCTCCAGAGGGAGCGGGAGCTGTCATGTTCATTAAATGCATGATTACAGCTATGATTAATAGCGGGGGCTACAGCCTAACTCCTTCTTTTTTTTCCCCTGCTCCTAGGAAGGAATCCACAGCCAAGCGGTCCCGCGGTGTTTTCCGCAGCGTTTGGCTCGACGTTTGGAATTACAGCTTTTGACAGAAAAGGGGGAAAAGGCACAATTTATCCTTGTCAAACAAAAAAAAACGCTTAAAACAAGCGGGTCGGATGCTGCACCCCTGCACCAACATCCATAAGTTAATTAGGACCTTTTCATATCCTTAATCCTAAAACTCAGCTCAAGTGGATCCAGGTCCATCTCCGGCATCCTGGAGTTTTTTTTCCATAACCCCAAAACACAGCTCGAGGCTCAAGGACCTTCTACACCAGGGAAAGGTTGGTAGATATTTCCCTTGGCAGCCCAGGAATTGCACTCAGGAGCAACACTCCGTGCTTTCCAGCATTCTCACGTGGATATCAGGATGCTCCCATCCAATCCAACACTCCTGCTCAGCTCCCCATCACACAAGGCCTTGGGATGCAACAAACACATCCTGAAAACAACATTCCAAATATTCCTTTGAGTTAAAAATTGGCTGCAAATATCATAGTTAATTATCACCTGCTTAATTATTTAGGAAGGACTTTATTGCTGCAAGGCACAGCTCAAGGATCAGGACCTCATCTCATGGAAAGGTCTGTTGGAGCATCTTATCCAATAATTTACTTTTTTTAAATGGTGGCAAAAGCTGTGGAAAACTGATTTATAAAAAAAAAAAAAAGAGAAATCCAGAAAAGGGAGAAATCCAGAACTGGGTTGAGCCAGGACCAAGGGATGATGGGCAAGAGGGTGAGAACACTGTTAGAATGATGAGTATTGAGTATCAAGCCCAATGCTTCCTATCTTCCACAATCTCAAATCAAGGATAATTTGTGGAAATCTTCCCCATGGAGGGAAAAAATCAGTAGAAAACTGAAATAGGCAGAAAAAAAGGAAGAAATTCAGAGTTGGGGTGTGGTAGGGCCAAGGGATGGGCAAGAGGGTGAGAACATTTTTAGAATGATGAGTGTTGAGTATCAAGCCCGTTGCTTCCCATCTATTTCCACTATCCCAAGCCAAGGATAATTTATGGAAATCTTATAGAGGGAACCAACCAGGGGTTGGCCCAAGCAATGGCAGGCAGGTGATCAGCTCTGCTGGCCAGGGCTCCAAACTGGGGATGACCACAAGGGCGTCATTCCATTTTTTGCTCACCAATCCCATGGCTTTGGAATTGTTCAAAAGGCTGGGAAATCTGAGCTCAGTCCTTTGGCTCATTGAGTTCAATTCCTTGGGTTTGGGATTCCTCAATCTCTTATCCCTTTTGAGCTCAGTACTTTGGCTTGTTGAGTTCCTTGGGTTTGGGATTTCTCAGTCCCTGACCCTTTCTGAGCTCAATTCCATGGCCCCCTAAATCCCAGTGCCTTGTCCTTGGAATTACTCAATTCCTTATATCCTTTGAGATCAATCCCTTGGCCCCTTTTGAGCTCAATCCCTTAGTTTTGGGATTCCTCAATCCCTTGGCCCCTTCACTCTAAATTCCACGATTTTGGATTGCTCAGTCCTTTTGGCCCTCAGGTGTCAGTATCACCACACGATCTCTCCTCAGCCTGTTCCCCTGGAAAAGGCTGGAAAAGGCTGGGAAAGGCTTCCTTAAACCACACTGCCTGCTTTAATAGTTTCCATTATCATCCCACCTCGCCCTCCTTCGTAAAGAGCCGAGCGATTCATTTTCCGAGTCTCTCCTTGGCTTTATTGCTGAACCGAAAGTTTTGAGGCTGCACTTGGGGAAATTTATTTCTTTAATTATTATTCATTTAAGTGGGTTCCGCGGATTTCGAGGATCAGCACTCGCAGCTGCTGGGGGTCATTTATTTCCCTCACTGGACAGCACAAGTCCTCATTCCGGAGAAGACAACGGAAAAAGAAGGGATGAGCTGCTGCTAAACAAGCAGAGATTTTCCCATTTTCCTGCCTGACTGTCCCCACATCCCATGAATGTCCCTGAGTCAGGTGGTCACGAGTGTTTTATTAACAAAGCAACTTCAATTAATGAATCAGCTTCAATTAATGAAGCAGCTCCAGGTTGGATGTTGTATGAGCAGATGCAGGCCAGGAGCAGGATCTGATCCCTGCAATTCCAGAGTTGAGGAATTGAGCTCACAGAGCAGAAGGGATTGAGCAATCCCAAAGCCAAGGCATGAGATTGAAGGGGCCAAAGGATCGAGCTCCAGAGGGATAAAGGGATTGAACAATCCCAAATCAAGGGATTGAGAGTGAAGAGGTCAAAGGGATTGAACAATCCAAAAACCAAGGGATACAGCTCAAAAGAGGCCAAGGGATTGAGCTCAAAGGAACTGAGGGACTGAACAATCCCAAAATCAAAGAATTGCGATCAAAGGGGCCAAGAGATCCCACAATCCCAAAGACAAGGCACTGAGATTGAGGGGGCCATGGAGCTGATCTGAAAAAAGGTAAGGGATTGAGGAATCCCAAAAACAAGGGATTGAGTTTAAATAAATTGAGGGACTGAGCTTAAAGATGCAGAACAATTCCCTAAACAAGGGATTGAGATTGAAGGGGCCAAGGGATCCCTCAATCCCAAAGACAAGGAAGGCATTGAGATTGAAAGTGCAAAGGAATTGAGCTCAAAAGGGGTAAGGGACTGTAGAATCATGGACTGAGATTGAATTTATTGAGATTGAAAGGATTCCCCAATCCCAAAGAAAAAACCTTGAGACTGAACAGAGCCATGAAACTGAGCTCAAAAGGGGCCAAGGGATTGAGCAACTCCAGAGAGAAAGAACTAATCTGAAAAGAGGAAAGAATTGAGGAATCCCAGAGACAAAGGACTGAGCAAAAAAAGGGCCATGGGATTGATATCAAAAGGGACCAAGGGATCCCAAAGAAAAAGCACTGAGATTGAGGGAGCCAGGGAACTGAGGTCAGAAGAGGTAAGGGGTTGAGCAATCCCAAAGCCAAGGGAATGAATGACTTTCAAAGAGGCCAAGGAATGTCATTCAAGATGGGTAAGGGACAGAGCAATCCCAAAACCAAGAGATTGAGACTGAAGTGTCTGAGGGATTAAGCAATCCCAAAACAAATCCTGAAGAAGCCAAGGAAATTTGGCTCAAAAAGAAGCAAGAGACTGAGCAATCCCAAACCCAAGGAATTCACCTCAAAGGGAGTGAGCACAAAGGGACCCCAGCACCAGCAACACCGAAACCAGTGGAAACCTGGGGAAAGCAACATTCCAAATTTCCCTGCTCTCACACCTCGGTGCATTGGGTTGGTCTCTACTCCACCAAAGCCTTCCTTATCCCTCCAGTATGATCCCAACACACTCAAGGTGTGTTGAAGACAGAAGACAGGAAAGTGGGACAAACAAGAAGCTTGGGATGTTTCCATGGACATGGGGAAAAGGCAAAGCCCGGCACACCAGAGCAAATCCTCCCTAATTCCTCTTTAAATTAAAAGCAGAGGCAGATGATGGGTGGTGGAAACATTCCAGTCCTGAATCCCTCTTTTCCTTCTGCAAAAAGGAGTGGCTCAGAGGAAGGAGCATCAATCCCGCAAGCGCTGGGCCAACGGCAGTGCTGAGCATTTCCTCATCCTTGAAAAAGTGGGAAGCGTTTTCTGTGATATTCAGCACTTCTAAAATCAGTTGGCAAACAGGGAGGCCAGAGAGCACTTTCTCTCAGCACCGTGGAGATCTCTGAGTGTGGAGTTCTCCCACTGCAGCCCAAATTCTGTTCAGAAGCTTCCGTCACCTGTCCCCAGCCTGATGCAGTGGAGGAGGGAGTCTAGAGATGCTCCAAGGGCTGGAGCACCTCTGCTCTGGAGCCAGGCTGGGACAGCTGGGAATGTCCAGCCTGGAGCAGAGAAGGCTCTGGGGAGAATTTCCAGTGCCTAAAGGGGCTCCAGGAGAGCTGGAGAGGGACTTGGGACAAGGGATGGAGGGACAGGACACAGGGAACGGTTTCCCACTGCCAGAGGGTAGAATTAGATTAGACTGTGAAGAACTCCTTCCCTGTGAGGGTGGGGAGGCCCTGGCACAGGTTTTCCAGGGAAGCTGTGGTTGTCTCATCCCTGGAAGTGTCCAAGGCCAGGCTGGGTGAGGCTTGGATGAGCCTGGGATAGTGGAAGGTGTCCCTGCCCATGGCAAGGGGTTGGAATGAGATTGTCTTTAAGCTCCTTTCTGACTCAAACTATTCCATGATTCCGTGACCTTCCATCTCCCCAGCTGATCACCTTTGCAGCAGAGAGGGGAAACTGAGGCAGGAAGGGATGTTACACAGCAGGATGGAGACAGGAAGTGCATCTGGATGCAGGGAAAGTCCCTCCCAGTTCTGGAAGGCTGAACTCAACGATGCTTTAATTAATAATTTGTTTCTCTGGGATCAGAGCCACCCTCACAATGTGTGGGAGATGCCTCAGCTCGGGAGGACTTAAAACTCCTCTTAAGCCTCCACCTTTGGGAGCTCAGCAATCCTGGGTATCTCCAAGGCTCTGGAATCTACAGTCAGGGAGACAATTCGAAAACCCCAATGAATAAAATCACACTGCTCAAGGGGCCGGCTGTCACCTCTGGAGTCCCCAGAGCTCTTTCTCCAACCAAGAGCTAAAACCTCAGCATGAGGAAATCATGCAGGTGAGGATTTGCCCATGGAAATACAGCCTGGACACTTGGAAAACCCTGCTGGAGCCAGCCCCAGCTCACGGAGTGCAATTCCTCTCTCGGCAGCAGCGGCGGCTCGTGCTGAGATTGGGGTCAGGGCTGGTTTCCGGACAATGTCAAACCTTAATTTGCTTTCTGCTGCTTTCAATCTTGTATTTCCCCTTCTGTACTTCTTTGTGAAACTCTACATTGCCCCAGACCTTTTGCTTCTCTCCCTGATTTCATGGAAATTCCTCAAGAGTCTGGAAAACACCTTAGCAGCTGGAGAAAGAAATGAAGGAAAGGTTCCTTGTGGGCAGAGAAACCCAATTATTCCGCTTGTTTAATTAATTGCCACGTAGCCAACGCTTTCCATACCATCCCACTGCTGATTTTCCAAGATTTCTGCAAAGTGAAAAAAAACATGCATGCCGAAATACCAGTTATTCCAAAGGGAAAGAGCCTTTCCATGTGTGATTCTTGCACAGAGATGAGCAGAGAGTGTTTAAGCTCTGTGTTTTCTTCTTCATCCTTGCCCAAGTAATGAATTATGCCACATGCAAGATCCCTATCCAGATGGGAAGGCAAAAAAAAAAAGTCTTTTTATTTCTGTATTTTATTTGCAGTTTTCCATAGACAAGTGTGAAAGGTGCAGAAATCCTTTGGGAGCAGAGCCACACGTGGGATGAGAGCGAAGTTCTCAGCTGCACAGGCCATGGTGACGCTGTGATTGCTCCAGGAAGGTTTTTAATGTTCAAACCACCTCCAAAAATTTTTCCTGAGATTGCAGCAACACTTTCCTTGTCCCCCACGTGCCCTCCTTGTCTCTCCAGCACCAACAAAGGTGATTCCAGAAGAGCCAGTTCTTCCCATTTCTCCTGGTAGCCTCAGGATTGATCCCAATACAGCACAGGGATGCAGGAAGTGCATCCCCAGGATCAAATCTTAACTCACCACCAGCATCCATCAATAAATCACCTGGGAATGCTACGATGGTGTGGATGGATCAGCCCCAGCACCCGGCATCAGATTTTGTACTGTAGAGATAAAACCCCAACCCTATAAATCCAGGGAAAGAGCAGAATTATAACCCACTGGAAGTAAACTCCAAGCTATTAAACTGTCAGGAGCATTTCCCATCTCTCCACTATTCCAAACACACGGTGCCTGGCACTGAGAGGGAAAGGAAAAGCCGTTTTTTTCCATCTTTTAAATAAACTTTGTCAAGGGTTGAAAACACAGAGCATTGAGCAAACGTTCGCAGCCGATGAGAACACACAAATCTTCCGCCCTGCCAGGCCCAGTTATCCTAAGGCAAGAGGAATCTGTGGAATCCATCCTTGGGAAGGAGGATGAATTATGGGGAGAGATGAAAGATGACAGGAATATACTGATCCACAGCAGTTCCTTAGGTTTTGTGGTTACAAAGCCAACGTGCTATGTGGCAGGGGGAAAGAGGCAACAGCAAAATAATGAACATCTTCAAAATAATAATTAAATGGGATTGTATTTTATAGGGAATAACCCTGGAAGGGATCTTTCCTCCCTAAGTGGGACTAATTAAACCAAATTTTCTGAATGAGACCTCACTAGAAAATGTGGTTTCAGTGAGGAAGGAAAAATGGGGGCATCACATCTCTTCCATGCCTTGTCACCCCAAATCCCCTCAGGAATCCCCCACAAGCAATTCCAAGGCCTGAATCTGCAGAAATCCTCCCATGATACCTTTGGCTTAATCCCTCTTCCAGAAATTCGCCACTAAGTTGGTGTTTCTCTGCTTGGTCCCAATCCAGTGATGGATACTCACTGACAGGCTGAATCCATCAGCCTTTGCTGAGTTGTCCCAATGAGACTTTGCTCATTTGTCTATTTCCAGACAAATTTAGAGACTTCCTTGCTCTTGGATGAATAAAAAAATTCACCTTCTTGCTGGGAGGCAGGACCTTTTCCACCCGTGTCCTCCCCAAAAAGAAGTTTATGAAACCTGTTCTTTAAAAAAATCTTTAAAACTGAGATTTTAGAGTCATATGAGTGCAGCCATCCTCGTCCTTGGAAAGCTCTCCCACCAGTTTAAGCCCCTTGGTTTTTAGCTGCTCCACCTGGCCATGGAGAGACATCCTTCCTTTGCTTGGCAGCACCAGATCTTCCACTTTTCCAATCCTTCCAGTCATCACTTCTCCCCAGGACTCTTCCTAGTGGTCCAACTCTGTCCTGAAATCCATCCCATGCTCCATCCAACAATATCCCTGTCCATGTCCTGGCGTTTCACCCCTTTTCTTCCATTCCTGCAGGATATTTTTGGCCTTTGGTGACATCTTCAATGCCCAGAGATGGTGCTTAAGGCAGAACCACCCTCGAGCTGGTTTTGTGCAGCCGATTATCCTGATCCAGACACTGGAAAATCCCAGCACCAGTAGCAAAGCTCTTGGAAAAAATCCGAATTTTTTTTCTACAAACCCCTGAGCTGTTTTATGGCCGCTTTTTCTGAGTCTCCAAACTCTGATCCACTTTCCCCAGTTTAACTATCCCCAAAAATTCTCAATAAACCAGCTAGAGAGCAAAGATATTTGAGACCAAGAAGAAATTTAAAAAATACTTTGAACACAGTTAAAATCTGCTCTTTTTTAAGAGCCACACTTGAGGCGTTGAACACAGGAGGAGCTGAAACACAAATTTAATCAAAGTCGTGATATAAAGCTGGGAATTCATCAAAATTCATCATTCCATGGTTATCTGCAGAATAATCTTCCCAAATTTTTAGGTTAATATTGAAAGTAATTTGGTCAGCATCTCAAGTACATTCAACTTTGTGGTGCTGTTTGAAGTTATCCAAGACTTTGCCTGTTAAAACAAGTTTAACGGTGCGTCTCCACAAGCTTGAATTAAGTCTGACTTAAGAAAACCTCAATCCTCCTAAGCCTTTAATTTCTCCAATATTACTTCCCTTTTGGAGCTACAATAAAGCAAGAACAGCACTTGGCACCATGGGATGTTCGCCACCTTCACATCTGGAATTCTATGAGGCCGGAGGATGAGTCGCAATCCACGGGCTGGGAATAAACAACTAAAAACTGAACTCAATGGATTTTGGACATGAATTGGGACAAATTCCTGCTCACCTGCTCTGATGGGAGTTTTGGTGCTCAGGTCCCTGGCCCGGACAGGGCTGCTGGAAGTTTTGGAGAGTTTGTTGGCCGACACCCGGTACATGACCCCGCCGATGCAGCGGAAGCCTTTGTTCCTCCAGCGCTGTTGGACGAGCTGGGATTTGCCTCCTTGGAGTGAGGGTCGGGTTTGGTTTAACAATGGGGATCTGCAGGAAAAATAAAGTTAAGGTCAGCCCAAATTTGGGAAAATGTCACAAGGAGGTGTTGACTCATGAGCAAACCATGGGATTGGAGATTCATGGAATGGTTTGGGTTCAAAGGGACCTTCAAGATCATCTCATTCCAACCCCATTGCCAAGGGCAGGGACAGCTCCCACTAAAATGGAGGAGATGTATGGAAGAAGCAGGGAAGTTCTTGCTGTTGACAGAGGAAAAGCTCTAATTCCTCATAACTGACACCAAAAAAATGACCTTCAGAGACTCTCCCCCAACTTCTCCCACCCTTGCTTGGACTTCCACCCCCAACAGAAACAAGGAAATGTGGATGCAATCCCATGAGAGAATCAGCAAGGTGGGACCTTCACTGAGCTTAGCCAAGTTTTATGGAGCTCTACAAGCTTTGACATCCCTGGAAGTGCATCAAAGCTAGGTGGGACGGGACTCTGAGCAACCTGATCCAGTGGGTGGCATCCCTGTCCATGGCAGGGGTTTGGAACCAGATGGTCTTGAAGGTCCATTCCAACTCAAAACATTCCATGAATCTGTATTTTCGGTATCGTTATTCCTATTATGAATCAAACACCACAACTTTAATATTTTTCTCCTGCCCCCAAATCTGGCTCTTGGGAGGATTTTCCTCAATCCCGCAGGGGACAAATCACCCAAGAGCATTTCCATCCCCCACCTGTCACCTGGAGCTGATGCTGGACCTCAGCAGGGTCTAGTGGGCAGGGCTGGGGACCTGCTCCCACCTCCTCAACTCTCCCTAAATTCACAAACCCTGTATTGAGGCAGTGGGACGGAGATGGATCGGGAATCACGATCCAGTTAATGTTGCCCATAACGTTATCCTGAAGGACCAGTAAGTTCTGAAATGACACCTGAGGGATAAATATCACAGAATCCCAAAATCTGGTCTGAAAAGACCAAAATTAGGTCTGAAAAGATCTCCAAGGCCATGAAGTCCAACCTGTGACCAATCACCACTTTGTCAATTAGACCAGAGCACTGAGTGCCATGTCCAAGCATTCCCTGAGCACCTCCAGGGATGGGGACTCCATTCCACCTCACTGGACAGCTCATCCCAATGTTTAACAACCCCTTCCACGAATAAATTCCTTCTGATGCCCAATCTGAACTTCCCCTGGCACAACGTGAGGGCATCTCCTCTCATCCTTTTGCTGGCTGACAGGGAAAAGAGGCCAACCCCCACCTTGCCACATGCCCCAGAGAGGCTCCTCTGCCACCCAAAATCTTGTGCACTCCATGACCTGATACCTCCTGCACCTTCCCATCTTCTTCCCGACCCGCAACGCAGCCTCCCAGCTCCTTCCTATCCATCCCCCATTATCCAAACAGAGCCACTGCAGCCAAATCAAATCTCCTCCAATATCAGTCGCCTTCCTCATTTAGCGCTAATCCAAACAGTAATTTGTTTATGCAAATTAGAGCTCTAATTTTGTATTAGCCCAAACTATGCTCATAATGCTATTAGCAGAACGTATATAAACCGCGCATTACCGGAGAATATCCGTAAATTAAGATCCCGCTATCCTATCAGCGGAATGCAAACCCCGATGAGCATTTCCTTTAAATGAACATGTGCTCCGAAGAAAAAGAGAGCTGGAAAATGGAATAGTTACATTTCCTAATGCTGAGCGTGACAGCCTATTCATTCCGGAGGGCTGTTGCCACTGGCTACCGAGCTCGGAAAATTTGCTGCCTGGTTTTTGTGGAAGGGGATGGGAATTCAGTAAATTCCTCGTTTCAGTTCCCCCAGGGTTTCCTCCTCACAGAACTGCTCCGGAGAGGAGCATCAAGTCTCAGTGACTTGCAAAGGAGTCGCGGCGGTGGTATCGTTGGCTGAAGATGACGATGGCATGAGGGACACTTGGGTCACTCATGGATCCCCCAGCACATCCCAGAAAACTCCAAGGAGGCCAAGGATGCATCCAGCATTGGCTGCAGCTTGAAGAAAAGTCTTGTGGCCATATCAGGGGCAATAAAAATAATATCAAATATCCAACAGTCAGGAGGGTGACGGAGATGATTCTCCCCCTCTACTCTGCCTTTCTGAGATCCCATCTGGAGTTCTGTGTCCAGCTCTGGGGTCCCAGCACTAGAAGGTCATGGACCTGCTGGATCAAGTCCAGAGGAGGCCATGGAGATGCTCCAAGGGCTGGAGCTCCTCTGCTCTGAAGCCAGGCTGGGAGAGCTGGAAATGTCCAGCCCGGAGAAGAGAAGGGTCCAGGGACACCTTGCCATGCCTAAAGGGACTCCAGGAGAGCTGGAGAGAGACTGTGGAAAAGAGATGGAGGGACAGGACACAGGGAATGGCTTCCCACTGCCAGAGGGCAGAATTAGATAAGACACTGGGAAGGAATTCTTCCCTGGGAGGGTGGTGAGGTGCTGGAATGGAGTTCCTGGAAAAGCTGCAGCTGCCCCAACCCTGGAAGTTGGATGGGGCTTGGACCAGCCTGGGATAGTGGAAGGTGTCCCTCCCATGGCTTCCATGGAAATGGATGATCTTTAACCTTCCAACCCAACCCATTCCAGGATTCTAATGAAGGAATTGCAAAACACCACCATGGTTGTGTCAAGAACCACCCCAGCTCCATCCATCTTCTCTTCCTCCCAGAGACACATCCCTGGGAGGACTCCAGGATGCTCCATTCCTCCCTTCACAGGGGCTGTAGTGCCCATGGATTTGGGGCTCCTCTTTCACAGTCCTTTCAAAGACTTCAGTAATTCCATATATATACCCTATATGTTATCCCTGGGTAATTCATAGAGATATCCACACACATCTATTTCCATACAGATACACACATAATTGAATATATATACCCAGAGTATATGCATTGAAATACAAGATCTATATATTATATAGAATAACAAATATCAATACTTTCATACATAAATCTATATATTATCACCTATATTCTCTGGGCTTTCTATATCCATCAATTATCTCTAGATACTATTGAATATATGCACTGAATGCATATATTGAATTATATATGTTCAATAACATCTTGATATGTTCAATATATATATTTAATAATACTTAGAGATAATTTATATGAGGCCCAGATGCTATTTTTATTCTTAGCACTTTATATTGTTCTTACATTATTGAATATATAGAATATATATTGAAATACATATATTCACTAATAGATAGGCAATGCATGTAATATATAGATATTGTTTTCTATATATTATACATTTCATATTTTCCTTAAATCTAGTAGAGGGGAGGAAAGAAGTCAGGGGTTCATCCAACATTCCCCACTCTGGTTTGTAGGGAAAGGCTGGGATGTGGCACAGCTGTAGATGCACTCTGGGCATGGATACACAGATATACAGATTTATAGATCTATAAATATATAGATACACTATATAGATATATATAAACTATATACAGACATATATATATAGGATAAACATACTTAAATAGATATTTTATGTATTTGAATAGATATCATATCTATATAATTATATCTATATACTATATGTAGATATATTCATATATATTTTAAAAAATTCTATATCTATAGAGATACATTCAATATCTAATGAATATAAATTTACATGTATGCCCTAATACATTATATTATCACATAGTCACAGATATATGAGATAATACATTAAATTTTTTTTTTTGTTCTAATGTCAATAAAACCCAACCCACACCAAATTCTGCAGAGTCCCAGGGGCTGCTCACACCACCTGAGCCTGACTCACTGGTTTAAGTAACAGTTTAAGATCCAGTTGGTTCAATCCCCCAAATCCTTGGGATATTTAATTTCCTGTCTTCCTGCTCTCAGCTCACCAAAGTGGTCACACACCTCTCTCTTCTTCAGAATTCCTTTGGGATGGCCAAGTTCCAAACTGAGGGAGCCTCCAAAAACAGATGCTGTATCAGAACATCCCCACTGAGGCAGGGAGTTGGAACAGGATGATTTTTAAGGTTTCTCCCAATCCATTCCATGAATCTATGATTTTTTCAAGGATTTTGACAAACAACATCAAAACTCATCTCACTCCCCAAAGGGAGTGGGGTTGAACCTCCTCCAATTTAGAGTTGTTGTATTTTTGAGGGAGACAAGTGACCTCTGGGTGGTCTCCAAGCAAAGCTTCTGCAGAACATCTGCTCAGGCTGCCAAAGCCCCAAGGGCCACTGGACTGAAGCCATGGAATCATCACAGAATGATTTGGGTTGAAAGGGATCTTCAAAATTAGCAAGTTCCAATCTCCCTCCAGGTGGCAGGGCCACCTTCCAGTAGAACAGATCACTCCAAGCACCATTCAACCCGGCCTCAAACACTTCCAGGGATGGGGAGTCCCAACCAGGAGCTCAGTTTGTGCTCACTGGAAGCTTGGCTACTTCCATTTCTAACTTCTGGGCGGTGCAAATGTCCAAGCAGTGATGTCTCCTCATCCTTTTATATGTATATAAAGTAATATTTATTAGAATATTTACTGTTCTTATTATTTATTATATTAGGCAGAATATTTATTATATTACAGGAGCCTTAAGAGATTTTAAATTTAAGGGAAATTATGCTTTATATGGAAAAACCACACCCACACAGAAGAGCGGGGAGAGAACTCAACTTCCCAACCTTCACTTGCAGGAACCCTTTATTTCCCTCTGAATCCAAGTTGTTGCTCCCAAGTGCTTGTGTGGCCCCAACACAGCCACCAGTGTGTGTGTCCCCCTCCCTCTTAGTGACATCCAAGCTGGTGGTGGCAGGGAAAAGCCACCGGTGAGGGCACGGAGCTGAACGCCCATCGCTTTTCATCGGCGGCGGGATCCCAGCTCTCCGTGGAATTGTTACCCTAATGGAAAGGACGGCCTTTGGAAATGAACTGTATTGACAAAAGAGGATAAAATTAACGAGATAATAGCCGGGCCAAGGACCTGAAGAATACACTGGGCCCCTCGACACGAGGGCCTTGTAATTCCCTTTCTGCCGCGCATCCCGCGGATCTAAAGAGTCCTCCCGTCCGTCCACAAGGCCCCGCTCCGGCAGGAAATTTCATTAACGCTGGAAAATAGGAAAGGTATTAAGCGTGGATAATGAAGGCTAGAGTGTGAACAGTGCCTTAAGATAGTCTTCTTTCTAGCCTTTGTAATGGGAGGCATGAACTTTCCCTTCAAATCCATTTCTAATCCATTTGAAATACTACAGCAAATTATCTCCCCTTCAGCCCAAGAGCGGCCGGCCAATTTACTCCGAATAGAAGTGACAATGCTCCGGAATTTATCGCCATAACCTTGACTACACAAGGTTGAGGGTTGTCTTTCCCCCACCCCCAGGATGGACAACGGAAGAAAAATTTTTAATGAAGAGGGGGTGGAGGAACGACACAAAAATGTTTAAAATCGGCAGCGTAGCTGGCGCAGGTTTGACGTCAGCTACGGAGAAAATTGGAATCCGATGTTAAAATGTTACAAAGGGAGGTCCCAGGCTGATAAAACACTTAATTCCAGGTTGGATGGGACTTGGAGCAACCTGGGCTAGTGGAAGGTGTCCCTGTCCACATCAGGGGTTTGAACAAGATGATCTCTAAGGTCCCTTCCAACCCAAACCATTCCATGATTCTGCAGGATGAGGTTTGGGCTTTTCCAGTGCATCTCTTGAAGCAGAAGCAACTTTGCCTCACCCAGAACATTTCATGCTGCTGCTTAGTAGGTGCTTGTGTTGACCAAGTCTGATCTCCCATGATTAAGCACTACCCAGCTGTGTCCTTCAGAGAATTCCAAAGGCATTTAGGTGGGAAAAACTCTCCAAGATCATCCAACCCAACCATTCCCCCATCACTACCAAGGCCACTACTAAGCCACATCCCAAAGTGCCAGACATTAAATTCCTACAGGGATGGGGATTCCACCACTGCCTTGGGCAGCCTGCCCAACCTTTCCATGAAAAAAGTTCCCCAATATCCAAACTAAAGCCCTCCTGGAACAACCTGAGGCTGCTTCCTCTTTTCTTGTCTCTTGTTTCCTGGGAGCAGATCCTGATCCCCACCTGCATCCACCATCCTGTCAGGGAGTTTTGGAGAGCCAGAAGGTCTCCCCTAAGCCTCCTTTTCTCCAGGCTGAGCCTCCCTAGCTCCCTCAGCTGCTCCTGCTGCTCCAGACCCATCCCCAGCTCCATTCCCTTCTCAGAATGGAGCTCCAAACCTGCTCAGAATGTAGTAAAACCACCAAAACTTCAGCCAGGAGCTAGCAAGTGATGCTGGGAAAATACATTCCCTCTTCAATTAATCTATATTGAAGATTATTATTTATATATTAATCTAAATAAAAAGGGAAAAAAACAGGAGATATACAAGCCAACATGGAAAAAGGTTAAAAACAAGGATGAGTCGCCCCAGCGTGCTCAGATTTAACACTCCCATCCCATCATCAACACAAGACCACGTGATCCAAAAATCCCATCCAAAACCCCCACAAAAATTCCCCTATAATTGAAATGTAACATTTTTAGAGTATTTGACGTCTCTAAGTTAAACACAACCCCACGAGCAGAGCAGGAACATCCCGGCGGCATTTCCAGCCGGCTGAAACGGAGAGGATTTCCCGGCACTGGCGGCGATACAAGTGGCTCTTAAAGAATGGTTTTCTTTTACTACTGGATTTCTTCTTTGGGCTTAGCTTTTTATTTTTTTTTTAAGTAATCCTTACATAGTCAGAAATCACATTTGCATGCTGGCATTTGAATCCTGAGGAAAGAGCGGATCATCGCGGGGGCAATGGGTATGGAAAGCAACAGGGAGAGAGGTGAGGAAGGAGGGAGCTCGTCCGCCACAAGCCTGGAAGGTGGCAATAGAAAATCCTCATTCAGGAGGAAAAAAAATCCCAAAAAATCACATTTTCCTCAGTCATTCATCATTCCTTAGCAAACAACACAGGATTTAGGGCTAAAAGTGTTCCTCAAACACACCAGGAATGCTCCAAGATGCCCCTTGGAAGCTTCTACATCTCTATCCTCATGCACCAGATCCCTGAAGACCCCAAATCTACAGCTACAAGCAAGTAATTCCACTAAAATGTTTGATTTTTTTTTAATTTTTATCAACATTGATGCTTTCTCCTTAAAATAATAAAGGTCAAACATCAAATAAACACTTTCTACATTAAGATTTAATTTATTTAAAGAGCCTGATTGGGATAATTCAAATAATTCAGTCCACTGTTGATGATATTTGAGGTTGGAAAAGCGATTGGATATTAAAAATAGAAAGGGATGTGTCTTTTCCCTGCATACATCCATAAATACAGAGGATCCATTAGTTTTAAATACACAGTGACGGGCAAAAACACATTAATTTACCCATAAACAATTCCCTCCTTTCAATAATTACTTCTAATTATGAAACAAACACTTAAAAAAAACCCTATTTTAATTTGGTTCAATTGAATCTGAATTTCCATTCAAATGCAGCTTAATGTTAATCTCGAGGAAAAAAAAATAATAATCCAGCCCAGATCTCATTTAGCATTTTCAAAACCTGGGAAAAATTATGAATTTCAATGAGCACCTATTAAGCTCCTTAATTACCTAAATAAAGATGTACCTTCCCAATAAATCCCCCTGATCTGGACAGAAAAATAGTTGCAAATAAATTTAATGGTTATCAACCAATGAGAACAGAGATTCCTCCAAAAAAAAAAAAAAATCAGAAACATGGGATTACACCTGCAATGAAGTGTTGTGGAGGGGTTTTTCATGGTTTTCCCCAGTTTCCACATCCCATAGAAGGATGTCTCTTGCCAATCCTTACATAGACTGGATAATTTTTCAAATAATTCCACTTGGAAAGACCCAGGTATGAACAAAATATCCCAATCTCCTTGCAGTGGCTTCTCAAAGGGCTGCAAAATTTACAGGCAACTTTGGGCTAATGAGGGGGAACATTTCACAGAATCATGGAATGGTTTGGGTTGGAAGGGACCTTCAAGATCACTCAGTCCCTGGGGGCAGGGACACCTTCCTCTATCCCAGGTCATTCCAAGCCCCATCCAACCTGGCCTGGAACAATTCCAGGGATGGG
>WBNO01030929.1:55571-132582 GCA_013400575.1 Peucedramus taeniatus
AGGTCTCCCTGGAGCTTTCTCTTCTCCAGGCTGCACATTCCCAGCTCTCCCAGCCTGTCTCCAGAGCAGAGGGGCTCCAGCCCTTGGAGCATCTCCATGGCCTCCTCTGGATCTGCTCCAGCAGCTCCACGTCCCTCTGCTGTTGGACCCCAGAGTTGGAGGCAGCTCTGCAGGTGGGATCTCACCTGAGCAGGGTGGAGGGGCAGAAATTCCTCCCCTCCTGCTGCCCACACTGTGGGATGAGCCCAGGACACGGGGAAGTTTTGGGTTCCAGCACACATGCATGAGGCACCTTCCGTTTTTTATCCACCAACACCCCCAAATCCTTCTGAGGGCTGCTCTCAATCCATTCCCCATCCAGCCTGGGTCTGTCCTTGGGATTGTCCTATCCACTTGCAGGACCGTGGCCGTGGCCTTCCTTAGGTTTGCACTGGCCCAGCCTGTAACGGTCCCTCTGGATGCCATCTCATCCCTCAAGTGTAATTATTCCCTCCCACTGGAATTATTGCCATTTCCCTCTGAAAGCCCCATGCTGCCATTCCTCTTCATCTCTCCACTGTGTCCATGGAAAGCCAGAGCTCCACACGGCACTTGGCTGCTCCTGCAGGGCTCATGATCCCACTTGAAGCCAGAGAAAGCCCTGAAATCCTGCCAAAACCTTCCAAAAAAAAACCACAGGCAATCCAGTAACACCTCGAGGAGCTCAGAGCACTGGGAGAGGAGAGCTCTTTTCCCTGCCCCTGTTTCCTAAATCCCTTCTATTGTTCGTAACCCAATTCTTTCCTGTGGGAGATGGAGAGCCTGGATACAAACCCAGCTTCATGTGCCAAGCACAAAAACCAGGGAAAGAATTTGCCTTGTGAGTGGCTGTGCTGAAGGATTGGTGCGGCCAGGTAAGGAAGGCAGGCATGGAACTGTCCTGGGAGAGCTGGGAATGTCCAACCTGGAGAAAAGAAGGATCCAGGGAGACCTCAGAGCCCCTTCCGGTGCCTAATGGGGCTCCAACAGAGGTGGAGAGGGACTTTGGACAAGGGATGGAGTGACAGGGAATGGCTTCCCACTGCCAGAGGACAAGGAAAGATGGGATATTGGGAAGGAATTCTTGGCTGTGAGGGTGGGGAGGCCCTGGCACACATTGTCCAGAGGAGCTGTGGCTGTCTCATCCCTGGAAGTGTCCAAGGCCAGGTCAGATGGGATTTGGAGCAACCTAGGATAATGGAAGGTGTCCCTGCCCATAGCAGGGGGTTGGGACCTTCAAGATCCCTTCCAACCCAAACAATTTTTAAGCCTGTGCCAGAGCCTCACCCCACTCACAGGGACGAACTTTTCCCCAGTATTCCATCTAATCCTGCCTTCCTTCCTCCACCAATGCCCTGTTCCAGAGCTTGACAACCCCTACCATGAAGAAATTCTCCCTGATATCCAATCTAAACCTCCCTTGGCTCAACTTCAGGTTGAGGTTCATCCTCTTGTCCTTCCCACTTCCTGACAGCCCAACTACAAACCATCTCCTTGGTTTCCCTCCAGCCCTGGGCCTGATCCCACATCAAGCCACGGGAGGATCCTCAGAAACAATCCCAACTTCTCCAGCGAAGTTTGCGCTACGAAAACGCCTCCCTGGAGATGAGACAAAAGCCCCTCTGGAGAAGACAATTTCCCAACATAAAGCTGTTCTCAAGGTAGGTCAAGGCTCAGCCCAAACCCCCCTGCCAAGGTCCCGTTAAACCGCTTAGGCTGAGCCTGAGAATGGAAATGCTGACGGTCCCTAATACTCGGCTTTCCATCCCGCTGCTCTAATGCCGGCGGCGGATCAGTGATTACACCGGGAAGACCGGGAACTATTGTCCCGTTAATTAGATTCCTTTTACCCCCATTAGCTCAGGCGATTGGACAAAGTTCATTAGGGTTTAACTCTGATTAGCTGAAATGGAGCTCGCTCCACTCTATGCAGGTGTTGCTGGATTCAGTGGCTCCGTTTGGGAAGCTCCAGGACCTGTGTCCACGTGGATTAATCCTTAATCCCTCCCAGACAGTGTCCTACCACCCTCAGTGATGGGCTAAAACCAGAGGGAAAGCAGGAGCAGCTCCTAGACCTTCTCCTGTCCTGGCACAGAAGTGATATTCCTCCCTCTGCTCATCCCTGTAAATCCCATTTCAGAGCTCTGGATGTGCTCCAAGCACTGGAATATCCCAGGAAAGCCAATTGCCGAGGATCATCCCAATGCTGCGTCCGTCTCCCGACCCAAACGGTTCCAACTCTGAATATTTATCACAATAATCACTCAGACACGGAGCCAAATCCCACTGGAGGCTTTCCCTCTGCCTGCTTTCCAAAAATACCTGGGATAATTGCTTTTTCCAAAGATATTTTCCCTTTAAATGCTCTTTTCCTCATGCAGGAAACAGCAATAATACTATGAAGAGCCAGAACAGCTGATACATTTTAATTAAAGCAAATATCTTGGACAAGGAGCAGGATTCCACAGAAAAGCAGGAACTCAGCATGGAAGAGGTTAAAGAAGTTCAGCAGGGCTGTGCTAAAGGGAATTATCCGCTGGGAAAACACCAGCTACTGCCTGCCTCTGGAAAACCCCATGCCCACGGGCTGGACTAGGGATGGATACACATCCACGGGTGATGCATTTTGAAAACTAATTTTAAATTTGATTAATTAATTAAAATTTACATTAAATTTAGCTACAAAGGCAGAGAAAACAGTGCATAAATGATTTTTTCCTCCTCTAAAGAATTGGTTTACCTAACATTATATTAAAGAATAAATAAGAAATTCAGATGTTGACTCCAAGATTATTTCTCCAAATTTTAAGCAGGTGGTTGTATATCTGTCTGGTGGTCTCCTTATCATTTAAAAGCTGACCCATAAAACAACTGGAGTGACATTGTCAGCTCTGATTCCTTGACATGAACTCTCAGTATCCCTGTAATTCCATGATCCAGTAAATATTTAATATCAACGCTGTCTACACCTGGGTAAGTGTATACATAACACATATGGAATCATGGAATCATTTAGGCTGGATCATGAAGATCAAGAACTCCAAGATCATAAAGTCCAACTTGTGACTTATCCCAAACTTGTCACCCAGACCAGAGCACTGAGCGCCACATCCAGGCATTCCTCAGACACCTCCAGGGATAGAGACTCTACCACCTCCCTGGGCAGCACATTCCAACCCTTTCCATGAAGAAATTCCTCTTGATGTCCATCCTGAACCTCTCCTGGTGTAGTTTGAGGCCATTTCCTCTTGTCCTGTCCCTTGTTTCCTGGGAGCAGATTCCGACCCCCACCTGGATCTACCTCCTCTCAGGGAGCTGTGGAGAGCCAGAAGGTCCCCCCTGAGCCTCCTTTTCTCCAGGCTGAGCCCTCCCAGCTCCCTCAGCCACTCCTGGTGCCCCAGATTCTTCCCAGCTCCATTCCCTTCCCTGAACACATTCCATCCCTTCCATGTCTGCCTTATGAGAGAGCCAAAATTCCCACCAGGACTGGAGGTGCCCAGGCACTGCCAGAACAGAGGGGTGGACACTGCCCTGGGATTATGGACACAACGTGGCTGCTACAAGCCAGGTGCCAGTGGCCTCCTTGCCCACCTGGGCTCACATTTAGCCACTGCCACCAGCACCTTCAAGTCCCTTTCCATCTTTCCAGCCCTTTATCCACAAGAGCATTCCATGAGGTTGTTGTGATCCAAGTGCTGGATCCAACACTTGTCTTTGTTGACCCTCACACCGCTGGACTTGGCCCATCCACTCAATTTCTATCCACATATAAAATACATATTATATATATTTTATAAATGTAGACATGCATAATTAATAAATATGGATCTATAAAAATTTGGATCTGCTTCCAAGAGAAAGAGGAGGGAAAAAAAAAAAAAAAGGTCCAACACTTCTGAGAGCGTCAGTCCATCAGAAACTCACCAGGAAGACACTTAAAGGAACTCAGCTCTGACTTGGAATATATGGAAAGGATAAAAATGATTCAAAGGCCCCCATCAAGGGGCAGGGGGTTGGTTCCTTGTCCTAATTGCATCGCCTACATTCCAAAGGATATCGCTCCATTATTAAAGGGTCGGGACCATTTTATGCGCTCACATCTCTTCAATTGGAATTTGGATCAATGGATGCATTACAAGCTTTGCCTTTAAGAGCCTAATAAACAACAAGATGGAAAGGAAAATTCACTGGAAGATGATGCTTTTAAAAATCCATTTCCAGCGGAGAAAAACTGGACGTGGTGAAGGGGGGTGCAACTGAACCAAAAAGCTGGAAATAAAGTTGAAAAGGTCAGGATAAAACAGAGGAAAAGGAGAATTCTGCCCCTCTGCCCTGCTCAGGTGAGAGCCCAACTGGAATTCTGCATCCAGCTCTGGGGCTAACATCAGGAGGACACGGAGCTACTGGAGCAAATCCAGAGGAGGTCACGGAGATGCTCCAAGGGATGGAGCCCCTCTGCTCTGGAGCCAGGCTGGGAGAGTTGGGAACGTCCAGCCTGGAGAAGAGAAGGATCCAGAAAGAACTCAGAGCCCCTTCCAGTGCCTGAAAAGGCTCCAGGAGAGCTGGAGAGGGACTTGGGACAAGGGATGGAGGGACAGGACACAGGGAATGGCTTCCCACTGCCAGAGGGCAGGGTTAGATGGGATATTGGGAAGGAATTTTTTTCTGTGAGGATGGTGAGACCCTGGCACAGGTTGCCCAAAGAATCTGTGGCTGCCCCATCTCTGGAAGTGTTCAGGGGTGGGTCGGAGGGAGCTTGGAGCACCCTGGGATAGTGAAAGGTGTCCCCACCCCTGGAGTTTGGAATGGGATGATATCTCCCTTCCAACCCAAACTATTCCATGATTTTATAATGTGGATGCTTCCTAGAGATAGATAACAAGCCAAATGTATAAAATAAATATAAACAAATAATCTATCAGTAAAGAAAATAAATTTCTCAATAAATAAAATAATAATTAAAACAATACATAAAATAAAAAGCCCTGGCATCATTTGCACTTCCAAACAGCCCAGAGATGCTTTTAATCAGGGACTGTGGGGGAAAATTTGGGCAAGGGTTGGGTTTTATAGGATTTTGATGGCTCCATCAAAATTTGGCACATTGTGTTCAACATGTGCCCAAGGACCAAACAAATTAATTCTTGCTCTCTCGTTAAGTCCAAATTAGCCCTTCCCACACCAGACTCGTACAGAGCTGTCTCCCTCTGCTGACACCAGACCCAGAGCAATTCCCAAACTCCCAAAAACCTCACAAAAACCTCCAGGCCAACCAAAAAAAATGGGGAAAACTTCCTAAATGAACCCAAAATTTGCCTCCAGATCGTAGTACAGACCCTACCCTCTTCATGATGGGATGTAACTTCCAAGGCGACTTCCTTGGCATCATCATCCCCTTCTTCCCATTTTTCCATGGAGAAGTGGAGAAAAAATGATTTTTATGATGTTCTAGGGCATCATGATGTGCTCTGGAACCCCTCTCACCAGCAGGCAGGTACCACCAGCACCTCAGTTCCCAATGAGGGTTTGGTCCTCATGAAGCTGCTCAGTCTCCACCCCCACCCCAGGACTGCCAAATATCTCCATGTGGAGCATCTCCACTCCAATACGTCCACAGAAAATCCTAAAATGTCACCTTCTGAACCAAGGTTGGATCTAACACCTGACTGAAGGGAAAAAACAAACCAACCAGATGTGCTTGTGAATTTATAAACAATCAACACCGGCACAAACAGATAAAGCAACAGCTGGAAGAGCTGGGAAGGTTTTTGGCATCCCATGGCACACAAAAGCTGGAAGAACACTTTTCCTGGGACTCCTGAAGAGCAGGAGAAGTTGTGAAGTTCACCATTATCCAGAGCATTGTGAAAAACACGTCCTCACAGCGTTTATCCTGAGTTGATTTCCCTGTTTTTCACAGATGGGAAATAAAGGCAAAGCTTCCCCTGGGAAGAACAGCATGGAAACCCACAAGCGAGGGATCTGCTGGGGGTTCTCCAGGAACTGGGAGTTGGCCACCTCACCACATGCCCAACAGAGATTTCCAACCACATCATTAGGAAACGTCTTTTCTCCCCTTATCCAACCCCAAATAATCATCCTAGAAATCCCTATGACCAGAGGACCATAAAAGACCCCATATCCCAGGGTCAGGACTCGGGAGGGAAGAAATCAAATCTGTAACTTCAACATTCTGGATCCCTGTAATCAACTAAGCCACTAAAACTCATTAGACCCACTCTGGTGTTGTCCCAAAGATGGGCCATGAGCTGGGAATGGTGTGAATTGTGGGAATTGCTCTTCTCCCTGCCCCTAACAGAGTCAACCACAACCCAAATGGACCCAGGATCAGCACTGATCCCATCCCACCAGCAGGGAGAGGACGGAAAGCAGAGCCTGGAGAAGAAGACAGCGAGATGGCCGTAATTTATGCTCTCCTGCCTCTACTTTATGGCTTTCTTAATTCGGCTCCTGCTACTATTAATGTAGTTAATGTTGAGATTATATCTATTTTCTGGCGTCAGGCAGTGATTTATCCAAGCCATTTTTCCGGAGCCGGCTCCCACGCTGTTAAATCAAGCGACTGCCAATTAAGTGCTGACTGGGGAAGTGGATGCAATCTTAACAGAGATCTAACCACAAATTAATCCGGGCGTTCAAGTTCGCAAGGCCGAAGCGCTGAACCGTGCCGAGCTGGGAAAACAGCAAACAAAAACAACCCCCAAAAAAACAGGAAAAAATAAAATCCACCACTGACTTGCAGAAGGAAAGAAGGAAGTCGCCTTTGCCAGTGGGATGGTGTTCATCAGTCAAGCTTTGGGGGCTTCATTGCTTTCGGGGCCATCACCCAGCAATGAAAACCAGGCAGCAGGATTGGGAATTCAAGGGTGGGTTTGGAAATATCTATTTGGCAGACTGAAGGTGGGAATGGGAACTCTTTGATCCACCAGCAACTCCAGGTATCCCAGAGTTCGTGCAAGATCAAGTTGTCTCCAGGTTTGTCGGAGAGTCCAACCACCTGCCCAGGGTCAATTTTTGATGTGAAATCATAAAATCCAGGAATAGTTTGGGTTGGAAGAGACCTTAAAGATCATCTTATTCCAACCCCTCTGCCATGGACAGGGATACCTTTCACTAGACCAGGTTGCTCTCAGCCTCATCCAACCTGGCCCTGGACACTTCCAGGAATGGGAAAGCCACAGTTTCTCTGGACAAATCTCAAATTCCTCTGGATGTCACAGTGTCCCAAGACAGGATGTGCCATGATCAACAACAGCAATGCCCAGAGGTTTTCAGGAGAGACCAGAGAGTATTTGAGGTTGGAAGGAGTCCCTGCAAGTCTGGCCCAACACCCTGCTCAAGCAGGGCAATCCAGAACCAGTTGCTCACCACCAGGTCTAGACGATGGCTTTAAACTGGCAGAGGGAAGGATTAGATGGGATATTGGGAAGGAATTCTTCCCTGGGAGGGGGGTGATGCCCTAAAATGGAATTCCCAGAGAAGCTGTGGCTGCCCCATCCTTGGAAGTGTCCAAGGCCAGGATGGATGTGGCTTGGAGCAACCTGGGATAATGGGAGCTGTCCTTGCCCATGGCAGGGAGTGGAACTTGATGATCTTGAAAGTCCCTTCCCACCCAAACCCATCTATGGTTTTCAAATACCTTAAGGGGGAAGATCTCACACCAAATCTGAGACCTTCTGGGGTTCCCCACTATCTTGGTGGGACTGGCTAGGCTCCATCAGCTCAAATGGATCTGGATACCCACCCACATTTGCACATCCGTGCCAGGTAGGTACCAAAATGACCATGGAGCATCTCCATGGATGTCACCATGGAGATGGACAGGAGGACACAGCATGACCATGTTCAGGAGGCTCCCCTTCGGTAGGTGGCCACCAGGAACCACAGAAATTACTCCAAACCTGTTGCCCTGCTTTCAGAAAGAGGCAAAACAGTTCTGCTCCTCCCCAGCCTGCGACTCGACCATTAAAAATCCTTCCCTGCATCCGTGATTTGCCTTGGGAGTCGTAAGGAAGAGCAATACACGACACTGAGAGTGATTATTAATTATGGTGAGGAGTCGTTGAGATAACAGCTCATGATAAGTGGGGAACATTTTTATGGTCCTTGAATATTGAGCAGGATTTTTAAAAAATTGAAAATAAAAGAGTAGAAGAAATCCAGCCCATACATACAGAGCAGGATGGAAATTCTGAAGATCACGGTGTTCTGGCCCCTCCAACAGCCAAGGATTAAATAAACAGACAAGAATGAACAGGTAAAAGGCTGCAGTGTGTCCTGACAGGTGAAAAGGGACCTTAGGGGAGGATGGGAGCAATTCCTGCCAGCTGCAGAAATCCAATCTGAGGGAAACACCACCCAGAGCTCCAATCATAAATACTCAATCAACGAGGACAAACGACTCTGTGTCTTTATCGTAATAAAAGGAATTGTCCCTGAAGAAGGGAAGGCTCCAGCAAGACCTCAGAGCCCTTCCAGTGCCTAAAGGGGCTCCAGGAGAGCTGGAGAGGGACTTGGGACAAGGGATGGAGGGACAGGACACAGGGAATGGCTTCCTACTGCCAGAGGACAGGGATAGATGGGATATTGGGAATAAATTCTCCTAGGTGGCACAATGGGAGCAACCACCTGGCTTGGCAATGCAGAGGGAAAATCTCCAGCTTTCTGCTTTGCCTTGGGAATTCCAAAGTGGTTCTCTGGCATAGGAAACAACCCACGCCACCAGAATGCAGTGATGGGAAGGGGATGATACTACAAGCCCCAAGATTTGGCCATGTGTGCTGGAACCTGGAAATTCCCCCATGTCCTGGGCTCATCCCACAGTCTGGAAAGCAGGTGAGGGAGGAATTTCTGCCCCTCTGCCACGTTCAGGTGAGGCCCCACCTGCAGAGCTGCCTCCAGCTCTGGGGTCCAACAGCAGAAGGATGTGGAGCTGCTGGAGTGAGTCCAGAGAAGGCTTCAGAAATGCTCCAAGCACTGGAGCCCCTCTGCTCTGGAGCCAGGCTGGGAAAGCTGGGAATGTGCAGCCTGGTGAAAAGAAGGATCCAGAGAGGCATCAGAGCCCTTTCCACTGCCTAAAGGGGCTCCAGGAGAGCTGGAGAGAGACTTTGGACAAGGAATGGAGGGACAGGACACAGGGAGTGGCTTCCGAATGCCAGAGGGCAGGGATAGATGGGATATTGGGAATAAATTCTTCCCTGGAAGGGTGGGGAGGCCCTGGCACAGATTGCCCAGAGAAGCTGTGATTGCCCCATCCCTGGAAGTGCTCAAGGCCAGGTTGGACAGGGCTGGAAGCAACCTGGGATAACGGAAGGGAATCCCTGCCCGTGGCAGGGGCTTGGAATGAGATGATCTAAAAAAGTCCTTTCCAACCCATATCATCTGATGATTGTAGGATTTTTAAAAGCAATTAAAAATCCCAAAGTGGTTGAGGTGCACACAGGGACCCCAAGGAGATCTGAGGAAGCCTTTACCCAATTTGTGCCTGTCTCACATGGAAGCTCTGCCCTGCTCCAAAACTCCCAATGCTTTCCATGAGCTGCGATGCCACACAATTATCCCAGCTTTACACTCAAATTAAGTCCTCAAATACCATCAGGGAATACTTTGTGCAGGACTTCAGAAAGTCCTTATTAATCTTAGCATTAAAATAATACACATTCATCTCCAGCAATAGGTGAGCCAGTAACCTGATGAATACATTACTCTAAGGTTTTGCATTAAAAAGGATAAATTCCTTGAATTTAGCTGACAAAACCCCACTCACACAAAGAGATTCCAGGTCACCTTCACCACGACAGTGTCGATCCTACTGCAACCAATTGGTGAGATTAGCTCTGAACCACTGGGGGAGAAAGGGCTGATGAGTTTGAATTATGCAGGCAGACTAAAAACTATTGATTATTGTAAAGTTGGTTTACTACCACCCTTAAACCTGGCCTAAAAGCAGTATTTAAACCAGTGTTTAATTATGTAAGCTGGCTCCACAGCAGTGGAGTTTTTAGCTCTTCCTTTTCCAATTTGAAGCCTCATCCAGGTTCTTTCTGGTCACATCATTAGTTATTTTGGGGGAAATCCACCACGGGTTAAGTGCTGCACAAAGCATAACGTGAAGAACATCTTGGCCCTGAGATCCAGTGTCGTAACTCACCCTTGGAACCAGGTCCTCATCCAAATCCCCTGCTCCACTGACAATGTGCTTTAAATCACATTTTAACATTGATCCAATTAACACAGCTCTTGCTAAACCAGACAATTTCTGAGTCTCCTCCTGAGCACTGCGTGTTCTTGGCTGGGTTTAAAAGTGGTCACGAAGCTGAGGTCAATCCAGAATTTTCTCTCTTTTCATCTTGATGGCACCTGAAACCACTTGAAGGTGGTTCCTTCCCCAATAATTAACCCCCAAAAATGACAATTCTCAACTGTGGGGATGTTCCCCTAGGTATGATTTGGTTTTTTTTCTTTCATATCCCAGCAGACTATCTTGGATCTGCTCATGTCCCGCTCACCCTGTCCTCAGGATAAACAGGTTGGAGAAGGAGCTTGTCCTGATTTTCATGACCCTGACTTCACGTCCTTCTAGTGAGGAGATGCCAGGAGGAGCATGGCAAGGAGCTCACACTCCAAAGGGCTCAAAAGGAGACAGTGGGGATGGAAAGGTCCAACAATGGGAAGGGAAAACTCCTGAAATGGGCTCATCTATGGATGGGCAACATCCTAAGCCCACAGTCCAACCACCATGAGCTCTGGTGGCACCAACGGCATTTTTCCAAAGCTTATTCCACCCCATCCCTACATGGATGGGCTCCAACACCTCCTCACAATGTTGAAGCAACACTTTGTGAGTTGTCCAAGCTGGTTCTGTGGGAAGTTTTGCCATGGGAATGCCCATCACAGATGACCCCAAGTGACCACAGCTAACAAGACTCTTCCACCATTGGAATTTCACCCATCTCTCTCTTCCCAGACCTCTAATCCTGCTTCTCACGACTCATGTAAACAGATCCTTACGCAACATCCAACGACCCACCGATAGGAGAAGCTGCTTTGAGCAGGATGAACCAGCTCCATTTATCCCAGCTGTCATTCCGTCTCTGAAAAATCAGAGGAAGAGACCTCAATGTCTCAAAATGAAAAAAAAATCCCCACGTACAAAATCCTTTGAAAGCGGCTCCAAATTAAGAGGTCCATTGAGGCTGTCAAGCCCCCACGAGCTGAGTCTACAGCACCTTCCCTGGGAAGAGGGAGCTCGGCCCATTTATTTGGATGATGAAAGCAAAGGGATCTAAAAATTGCACTCCTTCGCTAATGAGCAGCCAAAGGGATCCGTAAGCATAATTCCAGAGGCTGGTAATATTTTATATAATCGGCAAGTGGTTTAAATTGAAAAGCCCCAACTGAATCAATATTTACTGCATTGAAACGAAATGAATAGTAATAAGTCACTAAGCTCCCTGTCCTGTTTCATAAAATAAAAAATTATAAAAATGAGCACAGGCGCGGAGCGACCATCGCATCAACTTTTACGGCACTCGGGGAGTTGTAACCGACTGTTCTCATCAAATCCAAATTGTAAAAAACCTGCCCGAGGAAGCCTCACTTCAGCAGTGCCGACAGGAAAAAAAAAGAGGGGAAAAATAGGAGGAGAGAGTTTCACCAACGCAGGCAAAAAGGCTCCCAAAACTGCGCTCCCCGGGCAGGCAGAGCATTCTTGGATGCCCACAAAGTGCTTTCTACTGGATTTCACACAGAGGATTTGCCAAGATGCCCTCCCAGATGGATCCCAGCCTCCAGAGGGTTTTGCCATAGCTCTGGATGTGGCCAAAGCCACATCCTCTGCCCTCCTTCATGTTTGCAAGTTGGTTGGTGTCACCTGTGCACAGGTGGGAATGGTGCAGATCCATGAGGAGCTGCCCACCCTGGGTCCAAAAAGCAGGCCCAGGGTAAAATTCATCCTGCCTAATTCCCTGCCCATCCACAAACCCATGGATGACACAGGATTAATGTCAGGGATTACAAACAGGGGCAGCACATCCAGTCAGTCCTGTTGGATTAAAATAGATCACCAGGAGAGGGTGTTGTGGACTTCCCCATCCCTGGAAGTGTCCAAGGCCAGGTTGGACAGGGCTTGGAGCAACCTGGGATAGTGGAAGGTATCCCTGCCCTTGGCAAGAGGTGAAACTGGATGGTCTTAAAGGTCCCTTCCCACCCAAATCATTCCATGATTCCATGACTCTAATCCAACATCTTCACACGCTGTACAAGGATGTCCTTTTTCCTTCCTCCTTATTCATCAGCTTTTTATTCTTAAAAATCCAGGAGTTCAGAAAAACAGACACTGAGGGGCTGGAGCATGTCCAGAGAAGGGAATGGCAGGGTCTGGATCACCAGGAGAGGCTGAGGGAGCTGAGGGGGCTCAGCCTGGAGAAAAGAAAGCTCAGGGGGAACCTTCTGGCTCTCCACAATTCCTGACAGGAGGGGGCAACCAGGTGGGGTTTGGGATCTGCTCTTAGGGAACAAGGGACAGGACAAGAGGAAATGGCCTCAGAGCTGTGCCAGGAGAGGTTCGGGGATGGACATCAGGATGAATTTTTTCATGGAAAGGGTTATCAAGCCCTGGCACAGCTGCCTCCAGCAGGGGTGGAATCACCATTCCTGGAGGGATTTAAAAGCTGTGTGGATGTGGCACTTGGGGACGTGGTTTAGTGATGACGTTGGCAGTGCTGAAGGAATAGTTTGACTCAATGAGGGCTTACCCAGCCTCAGTGATTCCATGATTCCACATCCTGATTTGAGTTGAAACAGTGTTAATTTAGATGCAGAAGAGACCAGGAATTTGTTTGAGGGAGGGAACAGGAAAACATTCCCGCTGTCTCCCACATCTCCCACGAAGTTCCTTGCCACTACACAAATAACATTTCCCCTTTGCCCCCTTTTATCCTTGCATTTAAAAAGGAATTTACAGCAGCAGAGACATCACCTTGGACACTCCCTGCTCCTCCTTATTGAGCCATAAAACCTTTTCCTATACAAAATACCCCGAATTGGAATAGCTTTGGGGTTTCCCTGGAGATTCACCCCTTATTGCCTACATTTACATCCTCCTTTCCACACCAGAAGATGACAAGAACACAGACCTGGATTCACTACCAATTCCAGAAGCAATTATTAAATCTCCATTAATTTTTTTTTTGGGGGGGGAGTGGGGGAATTAAAAGAAATTATCTGCAATCAAAACGTTATTTCAGCTCGGAAAACCATTCCTGCTCACGGACAGGTGGCCGCGGGATCCCTGCCAACTTCGGGAATCCCTCTGCTCTTTTTTTCCCACTTTCCCAGCTTTAACAGCTGTGACCTCTCAGACCTCCCCGTATCCTCCTGCAAATCCTCCTTCCAGGCGAGCCCGGAGGGCAGCAGGAGCTGCAGATGCTGCGGAGCCCGACTGGCACCTGGGGATGGATGGATGGATGGACCGGGAACAGGGAAGCTGCCGGATGCAGATGGTCGGCTCTGCCGGTGCCAAGGGCGGTGGCGGATCCAGCCTCATGCTGAAACCCACACAGAGGTGCCAGGATCCAGCTTGGGAAGAGCCAAGGAGAAGCTGGATGGTCCTGCATCATCCACACATTCCCTAATGGAATAAAACCAAGGTTTGGAAGGGAACACAACGGCTTCATCCCAAAGGAAGCTCCGTCAGACAGAGAATTTGGGTGTAGAAAGAGGAAATCTCAGTGCTCTGCTGGGGAGAGACCAGACCTGGTAGGAGGGATATTAGTCGGTATTAACGAGCTAATTCCAATTATTTCCAAGGCAGCAGAAGGAAATAAACACCCAGGGACTGAGAAAGCTGATTACATAACCCCAGAATAATTTGAGTTGGAAGGGACCTTAAAGATCATCTCATTCCAACCCCCTGCCATGGGCAGGGAACCTTTCAGTAGATTTTCCAAACATCATGTAGGTTTTGGATATGAATATATAATTATTTAGGATTTTTTCTCCATGTTTAGTACAACAAACACTTAAACTCAACTGGAAATTTAATTAACTCAGCCCAAGGGTGAAATCTGACCCATGGGAGAGATGTACAAATTCCTTCCTTCCTTTCCTTTCCTCCATTGCATGAAGCCCTTTCCAGCTCCTGGAAAACGGATCCTGCTGCCCAGTGAAGCTCTCGGAGATCTTATTTAGGATCCCTCTGTATTTGCCAATCCAGGAGTTTTCTCCAGCTTTTTTAGAGTATTTTATACTTTTTTTGGGGGGGATGTTCCCATGCAAGGCCAGGAGTTGGATTTGATGATCCTTCCAGCTCAGGATACTCCCTGATTTCTCCCACCAGGATGAAACAGATGGATCCATCCTTCTACCTGAAAGAAGCCTAAATGTTTACTTAGCCTGGACAGAATTAATCAGTAGAAAACGATGCTTCAACACTTGCCAAGTGACCTTTTTTTTGCCCCCAAAAACCGGATTGTTCATTCCTGAGCTCCGAGACCTGCCCGGGCACAGCCCCGAGCTCAGCCCAGATGCTGGCACCAGTTGGACTCGGCTCAGCGCAGCAGCTCACTGAAAAGTTTAAAGGAATTTATCCCAATTTTATCCCAATTTTATCAGGATAAGAAGTAATTCAGGGAATTTGTGCCTTGTGGAGCTGCCATTCAGCCATGCTCTGCTTCCCTATTCCTTCTTTTTTGGGTGCTTTTTCTTTCAAATCCCAACTTTCACACTGGAATTGGCACAGGAAAACATCGGGGTTCGATCTGCTGAAAGCTTGGAGAAGTTATGACTCTTTGGAGGAAAAACCATCTGGGAAAAGAGTGGAAAAAAAGCAGCTCTGCCATTACTAATCTCTTGTTAGAGTAGATATTTAAGAATTAAACACATTCCTCACTCCCACAGCTGTCACTGTCAGGTGAAAAAACAGGGAGTGTGCAAATATCCAGCACTGGAAAATATATTCTGAATGGGATGCTGTTAGGGATAATTAGCCTTAGAAAAAAACACTTCCAAAGGGTCCAAACCACTTCAAAATGAATTTTAAATACAGCATGTGGCCAATTTGGAAAACTTTATCCACAGGGAGATTTCATCTGGCCAAGATACTCCATTGCTGTTGAAGCCTGGGTTAGAAAAGGTGAATAATATCCCATCAAATGTATCTTATTTAAAATTACAGCTGGTGTTTGGGGAATTTGGATGGAGAAAAGGAAGAGTTGAACTTGGAACTTCATGGTTTCATGAAAGGTTTTATCCTGGAGCACCCGGGCAGGAATAAATGGATGCCCTGGACAAAGGGAGCAGCACCAAGAGGGTTAAAGGGTTTTAGAGACTGGCTCCAAATCCCCACAGAACCACGCTCAGGCCCTGGGGGACTCTGAACAAGATGCATCCCAAGACTGGAGCAGGAAGGATCAATCCTCTACTTCCTTCCTGGGGCATCTGCCCTGGCTGCCCAGAGCCCATCCCAGACCCTGCACACTAATCCATAAAAAACAGCATTATAGCCATAATCAACATTTTTTATGGAATTGTGGAATGGTTTGGGTGGGATGGAACCTGAAAGACCATCCAGTTCCGCCCCTTGCCATGGGCAGGGACAACTTCCATTATCCCAGGGTGCTCCAAACCCTGTTCAACCTGGCCTTGGACACTTCCAGGGATCCAGGAGCAACCTCAGCTTCTCTGGGAATTCCATCCCAGGCCCTCACCACCGTCACAGGGAAGAATTCCTTCCCAATATCCCATCTATCCCTGCTCTCTAGCAGTGGGAAGCCATTCCCAGTGTCCTGTCCCTCCATCCCTTGTCCAAAGTCCCTCTCCAGCTCTCCTGGAGCCCCTTCAGGCACTGGAAGAGGCTCTGAAGTCTCCCTGGAGCCTTCTCTTCCCCAGGTTGGACTCCCCCAGCTCTCCCAGCCTGGCTCCACAGCACTCAGAGAATTTTTGACTTTTTCCACCACAGCATGGGAAGGACCATCTCCAATCTGGACCATCTCCCAGCACCTGGAGATGGCACCCAATGTTGGAGACGACTTCTTGGGTTACTTGAGGCCACATTTTCATCTCTCCCACCTGAGTTCCTGCACCAGATGAGCCATCCTCAACCCAAAACTGCTGATCTACAGCTGCAAACTCCCAACTTTTAATCCCTCTAAAGCTCCTTGCTAAGGATGTTCTGCTTTTCTCTGACAGCTGCCGGACTCGGAAAACACAGAAAGGCCTCACAAAAGCGGAGGAAAAGAAATCCCGGCTAATGAAAACCGCTCCTGAGTAAATCCTCCTCAAGTCACCCCTGCATGTGCTCTCAGCCTACTGGAAACACTAATGAGAACATATTAACCCAAAATTCCATGGGAATGGAATGGTGGGAGCAGGCCAGGAAGACGTTGCCCAGGAGCTCATTGAGAAGTGGCACCACCACAAGCACCCCTGCTCTGCGACACAACAGAGGTGATGGCCTCCAGTCTGGTTTTAGTCCCTATGGGATCTTTCCCCTGGGAGCTGGCAATGCTTGTGGAGCACCCTGATGGAACTGGGACATAGTTCCTCACCCCAAACCACTCACGAGTCCCCTGCACCTCTCCAAACAAACATTTCCTGGAATGCAGAGTCTCCTTTTTTATCTCACTTACCATCTCAGTTCATCTTTTTCTGTAGGATCCTTTGGTTGAAAACTCCATCAGGGTTCCAGAATCTCCTTGTCCCTGACCCACAGCATCCCAAAAAGCAGTGGGGACCCTTCAGAGTAGATCTAGAGGGCCAACCTGGTGCTGAGGATCCAAAATTCACACTGCAAATCAAACGCATTCCAACAAAACCCCATCCTGTGCTTTGCTCCCGCCTGGCCTTGACAATCCATAGGAGCTGCTGAATATCCTCAGGAATGGTTTTATCTACCAGGGGTCAAGTTTGAACCTCCAAGATTGGTATGTGAAGCCCAACAACTGCAGATGTCTCCCTCAGGAGACCAATTTTGAAACTCTGCCCTGACACAGGTGAAAATCCCAGAGGATGCTGCTGATTCCAGTCGGGAACGGTGGCACCATGATTTTGCACCATCAAATTTGGTTTGGGATGGGGTGAAATGAGACAGAAGGAAGACACTCCAATTATGTTATTCAAGCTATGGACTGGATGACTTCTTCCAGAAATTTCCATCCAACTTGGGCATCTTAAAAGGAATTTTTTCACAAAAAAGAGTAAAACTGGAATGGGCTGCCAGGGAGGTGGTGGGATCACCATGCCTGGTGGTGTCTAAGGTACAGCTGGACATGGCACTTGGTGCTCTGGTCTGGGTGACAAGGTGGAGATCAGTGGCAGGTTGGACTCAATGATCTTGGAGGTCTTCTCCAACCTAAACAACCCTGGGATTTTGTGATCTCATGCCAAGGGGTGCAGCAATCCAACATCTCACGCGGCAGGAAGCTGGTGCCATGTTGGGGGCTCTCAATGGATTGAGTTAGAAAACTCTTTCCAGATCATCAAATCCAACACAGCTCCACAGCACAGGATGAAGCTGCAAGATTCCCCAGGAAGAAAAGATCCAGTTTATGGAATGCTGGGCTCCCCAACAAGGATGCTCCAGGCTCCAGGGAAGAGCTGATCCAAGATCCACACAACACCCTGCCGAGTAAATAACCCCTCACAGTCCCCGGGATCGGATGTGGCAGTTTTCTTTTTAATGGAATCCATTCAAAACGCAACGACTCCATTAACCAAAATTAAAAAAGGAAAATCCCATTATTCCTAAGGATGTTCATGTGCATTTAGAGATGGTCATTAACCCCTAAGTCCCGCTTTTATTTTGGTTTCATTACTTCCTCCGAAGTGGAGCTCGATTACTGCGGCTGACCCAGGAGGAGGGAACGGGAGCGCTTCCCCCAGCGCCGGCAGCTTGGAATTCATGGAAAAGCAGGAAAAATCCAACCTCCCAGCATAAGGTTGCCCAGGAACTGGACAGGACTGGGCAGACTGGGAGGACTGGGGGATCAGGGCACGAAGTAGGAGTGAAGTCCCTGAATTCCACTGGAAGCTTCACAATTTGGATCTGCTGCTGAGTTTGCCGGGTGGGAAAGAATCGGCTGGGAGAGATGTTTGGGAGAAGGACAAAAGGGAAAAAGAGGGGGGAAAAATGAAAAGTGGAGTAAGAAGGAAAAAAGAAAAGTGGGACAAAGAGAAATTAAGGAAAATATGAACAAATATTTAAAGGAGAGGAAGGAAAATAGAGAAAGAAGGAAAATAGAGAAAAAAGGAAAAGCAGAAAAGGGAAAAGGGAAAAATGAGAGAAGGGGAAAATGGGAAAAGGAGAAAAGAAAAAAGGAAGAAAGGGGAAAATGGAAAAAGGGGGGGTAGGAAAAAAGGAAAAAGGAAAGAGGAAAAAGAAGGGAAAAAAGGAAAAGAAAAACAAGAAGATGACGGAAAAAAGAAAAGGAGGGAAGGAGATAAAATGGGAAAAGAAAAAAAGGAAAAGGAAAAAGTTAAAAGAGGGAAATAAAGGAAAAAAGGAAATAAAAACAGGGAGAAGGCAAAAGAATAATGAACAAGAAAAAAGAAAAAGAAAGAAGAAAGAGGAAAAGGAAAAAAGAGAAAAAGGAAAAAGGCAAAACAGGATGGAATGGCAAAAGAGAAAAAAGGAAAGAGAAAATATGGAAAAGAAAAAAGAAATAAAGCAAAGGAGAAAAAAACAAAGGAAAAGAAAAAAAGGAAAAGGANAAATAAAAAACAGAAGGAGAAGAAACAAAGGAGAAAAAAAACAAAGAAAAAAAGAAAAAAAAGGAAAAGGAGTGCAGGAGATAAAAGAAGTTAAGAAAAAAGGGAAAAGGGAAAAAAGGAAAAAGGAGAAAAGGAAAGGGGGGAAAAAGAAAAGAAAAAAGACAAGATGGTGAAAAAGGAAGAAGACAAAATAAGGAAAAAGAAAAAAGATGAAAAGTAAAAGGGGGAGAATCTAGAAAAAGGGAAAAGAAAAAGATAGCAAAGGCAAAATGAATTAAAAAGGAAAACAAGAAAAGAAGGGGAAAAGGAAGAAAAAAAAGAAAGTAACAAAAAAAGGGGAAGAGGAAAAAGAGAAAAGAAAAATGGGGAAGAAGAAACAGAATTAAAAGGAAGAAAGAAGAAAGAAGAAAGAAGAAAGAAGAAAGAAGAAAGAAGAAAGAAGAAAGAAAGAAGAAAGAAAGAAGAAAGAAATAAGCAAGAAATAAGAAAGAAATAAGAAAGAAATAAGAAATAAAAAGCAAAGGAAGACAGAAGAAAAGAGTGACTTTTCCCCAGTGTCCGTCTCTGGGGAAGGAGGGGAGCACCAGGAACAGGATTAATCCCCAGCTTTGCCCCAAAGAGATGCCATTGTTTTTTAAAGCCTCTAAACCAGTCCAGAACAGAAACTGGATTATGCTGGGCCAGATGTCAGGGCTGCTTCGAAACAATCCGGGTTGTGCATCTCATCCCAGCCTCATTAAAGGGATTAAAAGTACTTCCTATAGAAACAAAAAATATGGATTTCCAAATGGGAGTTACTGTTCCCTCCTGCCTGTAACGGCTCCAATCCCAGCAGATGAATTTCACTTTAATGAGATGTCATTTTGGAGAATGGTTTAACATCCCTTCAAAAAAAATCCGAGGCCTAAAACCTCGTCAAACCACGTCGGGATTATTAAAAGAAAATTTACCACACAGACAAAATAAAATCAAACAAAATAGGAGCCGCCAATTCGCAGAATCCATGACACGGCCGTTTTTAAATGTGATGGAAAGGCTTTCTAAGTTATCTGCTTAACCACAGGCTTTCTGTTTACTTCTCACTTTCATGTCAAATGAATTTGGGAAGAAAAAAACTGACAGGAACTTTAAGGCCATTCGTCACATTTCGACTCCGTTCGCAGATTAACGCGGCAAAAGCCGGGAAGGCGGAGGGGGGATTTTATCATCTTGATAAAAGGAAATTAACTCCCGGTGTCCCAACCTCTGCCCTCTGCTCACGATTTCCTCGCCTCCGTGCGGGAAGATCCCGGAGCAATCGGCACCCAGAGGTAAAATCCCACCGGAGCATCATCCCAATTAAATAAACAACATAAAAAGCTGTGTTTGAAACCCCCCAAAAATGGGAGATTGAAGCACTTGCACTACTTAAAGCAGCATCTGGCTCAAAACACCCGTCCAGTTTGTGCTCCAAACTGGTCTATGGGAGGTTGGGATCCCACCTCTTGGACCCTAGAAGGAACAGACTGGTGGAAAAAATAAATGGATCAAGGAGAGAAGACAGCATTTGCTGAGATCTTTAAAATGCCCATCCCTGTCTGCTCACAATATATGGGAACGTCGATTAAAGCCTCTCCCGTCGGAGCGCTCGGCAATTTTCCACCGTGGAAGCCGACGTTAACAGTTTTCCCTGTTTTCTCTGCAACTTTTGAGATGACACCCCAGAAAATGTGGATTTGCTCCATCCACTGTGAATTACAGCCCTACACTCTGCTCTCTGTTCTCAGCTCCAGCCGCTGACCTTCCAGGATCGTGAACAAAGAATCTCCGAACAGTTTGGGTCGGAACAGGCATTAAAAAACATTGAATTCCAACCATGGACAGGGACACCTTCCACTCTCCCAGGTTGCTCCAAGCCCTGTTCGACCTGGCCTGGAACACTTCCAGGGATGAGGTAGTTAAAACTTTCCTGGGCAACCTGTGCCAGGGTCTCACCGTCACCCCAATCCAACGCTGGGTTGGTACAACGAGCAACCAGCGTATCCCAAGTGCTTCCCAACAGCTCCCAGAGGAGTCACAGATGTTGGGTGACCCCATCTCGTTTCCTGAATGGATGGACTCTAAGGGACCCTCAGAGTGCAACCGAAAAACTCAGAAGTGATGGAGTTAGTCTGGTTTAACCCATTACTGTCCATCAGTGGGATTATGGTGGACAACTCGGTGCAGACCCTGATTGCCCCAGTCTCCAACACAACAAGAGGAAGATGGAAAGGATGAGAAAGCTTCCCCAGAATTCCCAAGGATACATTCTCCTCCCCAACAGAGAGGGGATATATTGAGTTTTAGCATTCATTTCATCCATGGCAAGTCAACCACACTGTTCTGTGGGAATGAGTCACAGGAAATGGAATGCATCCAATGGGAAACACGGGACTCTGTTCTGTAACCAAGATTCCCGTTCTCACCAAACTCCCACAGATTTAGGGAGAAAGGGTTAATTACACAATAACAGCACACCAGGACTGGCACCTGTGGCTCCACCCACTACAGAATAACATGGAAAATAATCCACCACAGCAGGAAAGCCAAGTGCCCTTCCCCACCACTCGATCCTGTTGTCTCAAGGCAGTGAAATCACTTCCATGGGGAAATTTGTAAGAGCACTCAAGGAATGCCAGAAAAATGGAAAGGAAAATCGGGAAGGATTCCCTGGGAACAGATGACAGGGGCTGCATGAAGTGGATGGTCCCATCCCATGGAGGTGTTCAAGGCCAGGCTGGATAGGGATTGGAAAAACCTGGTCTAGTGGAAGGCATCCTTGGCCATGGCAGGCGGGTCAGACCAGATGCTCTTCCAAGGTCCCTTCTAAGCCAAACCATTCCATGATTCTCTGAACTGGATCATGAGTTGGGTCAGCCGGTTGGCAACTAGTGTCTAAAAGATGCTGTTAAGGGAGCAACAGGAAATTGGAAACCCAAAACCACCCACTGTGAAGGAAAGGCAGGAATGGGACAAGGAGGTTGGTGTATCCTCGTGACCTGGAACACAATATCCCAACCTCCTGCAGAGGATGACTGGAAGGGATGGTGGTTCCTCCTCCTCTTCAGATGCTCAGCTGTATCTCCCCTTTCCCAGGGAAGTGGCTCTTGTACCCACCACTGTGGCTGAGCCCCATTTCAAAACGTGCATCACCCTCTTTACCTTTCAGCTCGAATCCCTAAAGGCTTCAGATCTTTGAAACCTGTGGGAAAAATCTTTGTAATCACCATATCACAAAATCATTTAGGCTGGAAAAGACCATCAAGTCCAAACTTTGACCAATCACCACCTTGTCAACCAGACCAGAGTGCTGAGTGACACATCCAGTCATTTCTTGAACACCTCCAGGGATGGTGACAACTGTTTCCATCTTAATCTGTTCAATGCGCTCCAGGCCACGGAACAGAACAAAAGAGAAGAAAATAAAAGGAAAAAAGAAAACTAAACTAAACTACATGTGCGAATCCTCCACTGACGAGTTCCTTTCTCCTGAGCTGGCATTTCTCTGACAAATGTTGGATTATCTTGTTCTTTACTTATTTATAGTGCTGGAGGGGTAGGATTCTCCCTCAAGAGGCAACACAAAGTTTTCAGGAAGAAATATCAGTTTCCCCAGCAGTGCCAGACACAACTCATTATTTGCAGACAGGTGACTTTTGTTTTGCACACTTGCAGCAGGATTTGAGAAGAAAACTCTTCAAAGTGGGTCAGTGTTTCATTCCCCCACTGGGGGTCTATAAGCTCAACTCAAAGGGCTCTCTGCTCCCAAAAATGTGTCTTAAAAGTGGTTCTGGCTCTCCAGAGGGAGACCGGGGTCTTCTGAAGGACTTTATAGAATCTTAGAATATTCTGAGCTGGAAGGGACACACAAGGATCCAAGGATCATCTAGTCCAACTCCTAGCCCTGCACAGGACACCTCAAAAATCCCACCCCATGC
Organism: Peucedramus taeniatus; assembly: GCA_013400575.1. Classification (NCBI taxonomy): domain Eukaryota; kingdom Metazoa; phylum Chordata; class Aves; order Passeriformes; family Fringillidae; genus Peucedramus; species Peucedramus taeniatus. Next base: position 78,275 of record WBNO01030929.1, read on the forward strand.
CTGAGAGTGTTGTCCAAATGCTCCTTGGGCTCTGAGAGCTTTGGGACCATGACCACTTCCCTGGGGGTCCAGCTTCTCTGGGAAACCTGTGCAAGGGCCTCACCACCCTCACAGGGAAGAACTTCTTCCTGATATCCAATCTAACACTACTGATTTTCAGTGGGAAGCCATTCCCCCTTGTCCTGTCACTCCTTGCAAAAATTCCCTCTCCATCTTTCCTGTCAGCCCTTCAGGCACTGGAAGGCTCCACTGAGGTCACCCTGAAGCTTTTCTTCTTCAGGCTGAACAATCCCAATTCTCTCAGCCTTTCCTTGTAGGAAAGATGCTCCATCCCTCTGATCATCAACCCCAGAAGTCTTCTGCTGCCTCTATGCAGGGTCTATGGCATGTGGACATCCCATTTTTTGGTGGCCACATTCTACATGGACCATGGAAAGAGGCTGAAAGCAGGAGAAACATCACTCTCAAATCTCAGCACAACACTTCATCCATCCCAACTCCTCCATGGCAAATCCCTTATCCCTTTCCCAGCAGAGGGAGGCTGTGAGGAGGGAGGACATCTCCCTCCAGGATTTTTAAGAGATGACCAACCTCAATGTCATCAGGAGCAACCAAAATTTAAGGCCAGCAAATCGCAGCCCTTGTGAGCTGCACTCCCAGCAAAGCCGCGGGAGATAAGGGGGAGGAGTGAAAAGGAGAATCAATAAATCTTAACCTCATTCACAATGATCTGGAGCTCTTATTAAGTAAATTAATTTAAGTTAATTTAACTCGATCATGACTCCCGATCACAGTGATTTAGTGAGGGGGAAATTGCATTAGGAAAGGCCACACTCACCAGATAGAAGAACGGAAGAAAATTAGATCCACTTAGCAATGTGAATTAATATGGAAATAGCAGGTGTAAATTTCACCTTATCAAGAGAGTGAAAATTATCTTCATAAATTTGGAGAAATAGGCCCCGAGTTGCTTATAAATCTATTTAAAACAAAAATATTACAAAAAGTGGAGTAAAATTAATTTAAAATATACTCCCACCTATCGCCTCGAAGAAAAGTCAGCAGCAGGGCCCAGTTTTATGCAACCCAGCAAGAAGGGGAGGATGGAATTCATTAAGGAGGGATTGACATCAGGTACCTCAAGCAACTCTCCCTGTCACTCATTTCCCAAAGACACATCCCTCTTCATCTTAGTCTGGTGATTTGAGGATTTACTGGCAAAAAGCACAACATCCTGGATGTCCCAGCAAAATAAAACCCTGGCACATTACTTCCAGATAGCCAAAAACCTGGACTTCATGGAAGAAATTGCTCCTTGGTGCCAGTTGGGAACCAGTTTGGGCAGCACTGGAGGGCAGCACAACCAGTTGACATCCCACTGCTGGCTTAATGGGAATAGGATATTAAAAATAGCAAATTAATATAAAAACATTATAATTAGTAAAATGAAAAATAGAAATATTAAAAATAATTGACTACTCAGTATGAAAAATAAAACTGAGGAGACAAAAGGGGTGTCCCACCGCCACCAGAGCTTTTCCTTGTTTTGGGAAGAACATAGAAAATCAGGCAAAAAGCAAATCCTGGTCTGTTGCTTGCAACAGATCCAAAATGATGATAGGAATGATGGAGCAAAAAATCCTGTAAAAAACTCCAGGAGAAGCATTTGCCATGTGCTTCCTCCAGACAGACCAGATGATTGATCACCCCCAACGAAGGTAATTGGGAGATGGAGATTTATGGCTTCTTTAAAACATAATTGTTTTAATTTGCTGATGGCATTTTATCAAGATTTGTCTGAAGCAGCTGTAAGATCTAAACTACACCAATTTAATGAAGTCAGAGATTAATACAGAGAAAATGATCCTACAAGTGGGAGCTCTCAGCCAATCGCAGCAGAACGAGGTCGTTCCTTGGAAAATCACCACTGGTTTGAGCAAGAGCCACCACACAGATCTCAGACGTTCCTGCTCTGAATTCCATGCCCGAAGCTTATCCCTGACTTGATTCTCACCATGGATCCTCCAACCATCAACCATCCAGATCTGGAGTAACATGGTGTGAGGGAAGAAGCTGAGCCAAACAGTCAGAGGATGAATTGTTTTCTATTAATTAAGGCTGAAAGTCAGATTCATTTGAGTTGGGAGGGACCTTCAAGACCATCTTGTTTCAACCTCCTGCCATGGGCAGACACATTTTCCACTATCCCATGTTGCTCCAAGCCCCATCCAACCTAGCCTTGGACACTTCCAGGGTGGTAAGGTCCTGAAACAGGTTTCCCAGAGAAGCTGTGGCTGCCTCATCCCTAGAAGTGTCCAAGGCCAGGCTGGAGCAACCTGGGATAGTGGAAGGTGTCCCTGTCCATAGCAGGGGGTTGGAACTCAAGGATCTTAAAGGTCCCTTCCCACCTAAACATCCCGTGATTCCATGAAATTGCAGGATGATGGAGCAGGCAAAAAATTACATGGTTTGTTTCTGGAAAGGGAAATGCAGGAATTTGGTCCCAAGGATGTGCAAATGAAAAGTGGCAACCCAGAACAAAAGGAGACCTGTGGATCTCAGGGATGATGCCCAGGTGGGAAAATATCACAGGCAAAAGTAGAATGTGAAGATAAAGGAGGAGGTGGTGCAGGTAAGGTTGATCATGAGTCCAAAAGGATCCCTGTTTCCATACTGGAAGAAGCACTTTGAGACCAGTAGAGTACAGGAGATGAGGAGTTTCTCAAGAGCTTGGAAAATACACAAAATAATTGACCCAAACTTTTTTACCAATCTCTCTTGTTTATCCCATACTTTGTTTCATCACCCTGAACTCTTCCAAAACCAACCCTCCCTCCAGATACCAATTTGGGAATTCCAAAAGTCAGTTTTAAAGGGAAATACAAGGCAAAGTCAGGCTTTAAAAACAATTACCACGATTTTTGTCCCTCCACAGCTCTACCATAAAAGCCACCAATCCTCAGGGCATTGCTGGGGAATGACTTTTGGAGGGAACCACCTGGAGCAGGGAGGACAAAGCCGGTGAAGATCAGAGTAGGTTCTCTTTGCCCAAAATACTGCCTGTGACTCCTGGCATTTCAGTGGGAGGACAAGCTATTCCTGACCTAAAAATAGCCAAAATCTGTATTTTCACCAAACCCATCACTTCTAACCGCACCTTGCTCTTAAGAATCAATTATTTTAACGACCTTCCTGCTTTACACAAGCTTCAGGTCTTGTCTTGGCCTCTGAGATGCTCCCTGGAAACATCTCCACCTCTATGGATTTAGGAATATTCCAACACAAGGTTACGGCACCTTCAGTGCCTCCCTTCTCTAGGTAGTGACAAAATATTTCCGGATATTTCACCCATCCAGATAACTGGGAATAAACGAGTTTGGGACAGCAACTACATCCTCGTGGAAGTTTGGAGCATTCAACAGGCTCCCCCTCATCACCAACATGCACACGTTTATTCATCCTCTTTTCAGCTTATTTAACTGCTCCATGGAAACAACTAACTCCAAGAGGGAATACATAGGAAGCCAAAGGCATAAGCTGTTGGCACCAGCTCAGGATAACACAATTCCTAATATGATTTTACACTTTAAGTCAATAAACTCAGAGTAGACAAAACAAAGAGAGAAATTAAACACTGAAGATGCAACAGAAAAATACGGAGCCAACGTGGGAGCTCCCGTGGCTCCCGCATCTCAACCAGCTGCATTCCAGGCATGGAAGAATTACCTGGATGTCACCGGGCGCCTGGTCTTCCAGGTGGGAATGGGGCCAGTGAAGGATGATAAGGCTGGAGACACTACATTCTTCTTCACGATCCTGTAGCGTGTCTTTATCACCTTGTTGGCTGGGGGGCTCCTTACAAACTGGAAGTTGGATCCTAGGAGAAAAAACATGGAAAATCAGGCCTGAAATTCAGGTGTGGATGGGCACAGGAGGGATCTCGCTGACATTTTCACAGAATCACGGAATTTTTAAGGTTGGAAAAGACCTTTAAGATAATCAAGTTCCATGGCCATTGGTCCCACATCCAACTTAAGTCCTACATCAAACATTTTAGCACCTGAAAAAAGGGGTGAAGTTTCAGGAATGGGACCAGTATGGCTGATGGCAACAGAAAGGTCTTGATGTGCTTGGGACTGGCTTCACCAGCCCACCAGCAAAACACTACCAGGGGAATCATGGATTCACCAACAACACCTTGATCCCAACATCCACACTGGAAATAAATGTATGCCTTTAATCCTTGGCATTTTCATCATATTTTTCATAACCAGAAGTGCTGAAGTCCAGGTTGGACAAGATTTGGAGTGACCTGGGATGATGGAAGGTCCTTTCCATGGACAGGGAACTGGATGAGCTTTAAGCTCCCTTCCAACCCTACGCATTCCCAGATTCTCTATGTTGCAGGATGATCTATATCCCGGGTTATTCCACGGAATGTTTCGTGCAATTAACAGCTCTATGTTTGACTGTGGTTTTCCTCCATGAGCCTTTTTTTTTTTTTTTTTCCCAAGCTTTCAGGAATGCACCTAATTGCCCGACTTTTATAACATACAGCTGTAACTGCCCAGATAATTAAAGCTGACACTCCATGCTGAGCCTCGGTCTCTGGGTTTTATAACTGATTTAAAGGGCCAGCTGTTTTTATTGGAGATCCTCTCATTAAAATTATGGAGAGGTTGGGAGGGGAAAAGTGGGAGTGTTATTTCCACTGAAAACGTTCGACCCATCCCCGTGTTTGTCTCTGTGAGAGGAGGGAGAATAAGGTGAAATCCCAGGTAAACTAGGAAAAATAGGGAAATACATTTTAGAGCTGACACCGTTCACAAAAAAGGAGGGAACAGCTCCCCCATTGCCCTGCAACAGTGGCAACATCAATTCAAGCTGTACAGTTGCATACAGGGAATATTTTCCCTCTTGAGCATTCCCAACAAGTTGATGACTTGTGTTGGCTTTGGGAGGGATCAGGCAACACAAATTTCCATTCCCAAATTCAGAAAAAAAGTTATAAACCCTGGTGATGGAAAAAGGCAAAAATCAGGCTCTTCCATGACAGAAAAATTACTGGAATTTTTTGTGGTAAAGAGGACAGTCACAATGTTAAGCAACCTGAACCTATGGGATAAATCATGGAACTAAAGGATCTTAGAAGCTCTCTTCCAGTAGAAACCATCTGATGATTCAATGACTGGAGGAATTGCAGCCACTTTAGAGGTGAGGCACTTCAGAGGTGACTTTAGAGGTGAGGCAAGAAGGAAGAGAGGAAAGAACATGAAAAGCAAACGGGATTTCCTTGCTCTTTCCCCATCTCAGGGCTTTTTTTTGTAGCAGATCAAATACTTCAGTGCAGTGACCAAACCTCTGTGTGGGCTTTTAAAGCCTTTGCAAAGTTGAAGCTCTAATTACAATTAAAATTGCTCCCAAGTACCAGGAAACTTGGAGCTTTTTCCTTCAGGGAACTGTATTTAGGACAGGAAAATTGGGACAACAAAAGAACAGAGGTGTTAACCCCTGCAGGGACCAACACCACACACAGGATGAAATCTCAGCTATGGTGATGGTGGGACTGTCCTGAAATCATGGTTTCATGGAATGGTTTGGGTGGGAAGGGACCTTGAAGACCATCCAGTTCAAACCCCTGCCATGGGCAGGGACATCTTCCACCATCCCAGATTGCTCCAAACCCTGTCCAACCTGGCTTTGGACACATCCAGGGATGGAGCAGCCACAGCTTCTCTGAGCAGTCTCTGCCAGGGCCTCACCACACTTGCAGGGAAGAATTTCTCCCTAGTACCCCACCTAAATCTGCCTTCTGTCCCTTTTGTCACCCAGAACTTGTGGACACAGCCAACCTCTCACAGATACAACACCAACCATGTACCCAAAGCACTTCCATCCCACCGGGGAAGGGATGAGAGCCATAATCCCACATCCTCCCCAACCAGCAACAGCACAAGTTGCCCCTTTCCCTCCTCCACTCCAACCACACAGAATAACTAAGCTGGGAATTTGCTGAATACATAATTAACATTTTTTTGCCCCCACACAAGCTTGAGCTGCCACCAATCAACCCAGAATTGCATCAAACTCCTGCATGACAAGAAAGAGAGATCCCAAATTATTGCAGGCATCCCCCTCCTCCTCCTCCTTCCCCAAAACAGGCTGGCACCTGGTAAACTCTATTCCCAGAGGTAATTGGATGGTGTATTCATTCCGAAGCTGCTCCTTGGAAAGTGCCTGATGCGCGACTCCAGCATTAACCACCTCCTCAAAGAGCCTCTCCGAAGAGCTCCGTTTTCTATTATTACTTGCTAGCTGAGGGGTTTTGTGTAGATAATCATGTTATTTAGACAGGATGTTGGTTTAATTCCCTTCATTACAGGCTCCCAGGGTTGTAATTTTTTCCTCTCCGCGTGATGTATTCCCCGTGGCACATTTCACTCAAATCAAACACTTCACGCTTTTATTACAAACAATACCCCAGCGTCCCCCGTTATCAGCCCGGCGCACACATCCCCACTCCTCGCCGCGATCCAGAGGTCACTTCTAATGACTAATCGATCTCATTAGCTTTCCTAATTAAAAACTTTACTACCGCCATGGAAGACAAACTACAAAAAAACTGCTTGCATCATATTCGAATGGGATATGAGCATCATTTATCAGCCAGGGCCGCGCGCTGCTGAGCTCGGGGCTTTCTGCGGAGCCGCGAATCCCGCGGGCGCCGCTCACGCCTCCCGTTCCCAGGGAAAAAAAAAATCCTGGTGTAAACTCTAAATGTAAAATTGTTAAGGTTGGAAAAGACCTCTAAGGTCATCAAGCCAAGGCCACCACTAAACCACGTCCCCAAGTGCCACATCCACACGGGCTTTTAAGTCCCTCAAGGAATGATGATTCCACCACTTCCCTGGGCAGCCCAAGCATCCCTTCAGTGAAGAAATTTTTCCTAATATCCATACAAAACTTCCTCTGGTACAATTTAAAGCTGTTTCCTCTTGTCCAATGCTGACCTTGAGATGGGGAATTTGTTGCCAACATCTCTTAGCAGGGTGCTTCAAGCAGGTAGGATCCAGGAGCCACCAGCACACGCATCCCTTAGGAAAGGGGTTAAATGCAAGGGTCCTTATTTCTTCTCTTATTTTCCTGAGAGAAGTACCAGGAACTGGCCCCCTGGGGAAGCTGAAGCAGGGAGGGAATAAAAAGTGTTCTGGAGTATTTCACCTAGAGAAGGGTCTGGAGAAACCTTCTTTTAAAGGAGGCTTAAAAGAAAGACGGGAAATTACTTTGGACAAAGTCCTGGAGTGACAGATCAAGGGGGAACGGTTTCCCACTGCCAGAGGGCAGGGTTAGATGGAATATTGGGAAGGAATTCTTCCATGTGAGGGTGGGGAGGCCCTGGCACAGGTTGCCCAGAGAAGTTGAGCCTGCCCCATCCATGGATTCGATGGGGCTTGGAGCAACCTGGTCTAGTGAAACATGTCCCAAAAAGCCGTGTTGATGTGGAACTTGGGGACAGAGTTTAGTGGTGGCCTTGGAAGTGCTGAGTTAACATTTGGACTTGATGATCTCAGAGATCTTTTCCAACCTTAATGATTAATCCATGATTCTGTAATTCTAAATCCATGAGGCAAGAGGAAGATGATGATGCTCAGGATGGATAAGGGAAACCATAATAATGGTGGAGTAAATCCTGTTCAGATACTGATGGAAAAAGGAAGTTAAGTAAGCAAGGGGAACTTCAGGAGGACAGATTCCCAAATCCAAGAGATTACTGCTGCTTTAGGAACAGGAACAGGATATGGGATAGAAAAGCTTCCTGTACAGGCACAGGAATGGGGAAAAGAACTAAATTAAGTCATGACCTGGGTGCCACAGGGTCTCCCATTGTCAGTCCTTGGCCACCATGACCCCTCCCATGTGTCTCCATCAGGGCTCAGTGCCGAGCTGTGCCATTAATCCCGATCAGAGGCGAGACGGGAAGCAGTGAGTGACAGGTACATTGATCTTCCAGCACTTGGAAGCAAGACGGGAGCAGGGACGAATGCAAATTGGGGAGCAGAAGCTGAACCTTGGGTACACTGCCAGGATTGTCCCCAGCACTGGGGAAAACCTCAGAGATTAAAGGGATGCAGTAGAACTACCCCAAGGAAAAAAGCAAAGCAGAGACCAAAAACCTCAGATAAAACCAAACTGTTCTTTCCAAACAGGCATGAGGGAAAAAAATAAAAGGGTTAAGGACTATTAGGACATGTGTAAAGGAGCCACCAGCATGTACCAGCTCCTGACAGGGGATAAAAAACTCCCACTTGGAACCCAAAGCAACTCCAAAAAGAACTGAAAATCTCTGCCAAAGGGTTTTCTGTAAGCAAACCCTTCCCAACATGAAGATGAATCTCTCGCCATGGGATTTGCTCCAGGTCTGGAAGGGAAGATTCAGCAAAACCCATCATTACCCTCAAATCCCAGAAGGAAGAGGACACTCAACCAAACACACCCCAAGCTGCAGCAGGACCATCACACACATCCAGTGATGCTCTGGGATGGTATGGGATCAAACCTCCTTCTTTTCCATGAAAAAAGGCATCCCTGACTTAAAACAATTTGCTGCTGGCTTCCATTATGTGGAGTTTGGGATGACCAATGTCAAGACATGGAACGAGGCCCCCACATCCACTCCCTGTAAAATCCCTGCAAGACCATTTCCTAATGGATCTGATCCTTCTGCACTGTCTCCCACCTCCTGGATGAAGGGAAGGTGGTTGGAGGAGCTTTTCAGGATTTTAGTAAGAAGGTCCAAGGGCAAATTTGGGGGCAGCAGAGGAGTTTGCAGCCAGGAGTAACCTTGACAGCAGAAGCACCACGGGAAACTCTGATGGCAAGGATGGCTCAGCCTCACTCCTGCTGCAACAACAGATAACAGGGATTGGGAATGCCAATCACTGCCCTTCACATCAACCAAGAACCAGGTGCTCCAAGCCCCACCAGACCTGGCTTTGGACACTTCCAGGGATGGAGTAGCCACAGCTTCTCTGGGAATTCCATTCCAGCCCCTCACCACCCTCACAGGGAAGAATTATTTCCCAATATCACATCTGTCCCTGCCCTCTAGCAGTGGAAAGCCATTCCCTCTTGTCCTGTCACTCCATTTGCTTGTCCCAAGTCCCTCTCCATCTCTCTTGGAGGCCCTTCAGGCACTGCAAGGGGCTCAAAGGTCTCCCTGAATCCTTCTCTTCTCCAGTCTCAGATTTTAGCTCATCGTTGGGTGCAGAGGTGGAAATACATCCAAATCTTCTGGGGATTATCCCAGACACCACTTGCTTCCCTGGATGAGAAAAAACTGTGGATGGGAAGGGAAGAGCAATGGAGAGGAAAACTGAGAAAGACAGAGAGAAGCTGGGCTAAAACAAGAATCATTAAATGGTTTGGGTTGGAAGGGACCCTTAACACCATCGAGTTCCAACCCTCTGTCATGGGCAGGGACTCTTTCCACTAGACCAGGCTGCTCCAAGCATATGGAAATAACCTTCAACAGGGATAAATCCATGGGAATCCTGAATAAAGTTCCGCTATTGCTCCTCCACCCAAAAGCAAATGGTTCTGGTGTTTCTCATCCCATCACACCTGGATGGCACCACCCCTGAGCCACACGGCTCCGACACCTTTTGTCCTGGCTGCCAACTTGGCCAAGTCCCTGGAGTCAACAAAAGCTTTGGGATTACTGTAATGCTGTTAGGAATTCAGTGTGAAAGCAGACACCAGTATTAGGGATGATTATCCCGGAGCAGGTTCAATATGTTCCCACAGAATGGCACAGCAAGAGGTTAATTATGTTGCGACTGGAATCAGCTTCCAAAAGGACCATCCTTGGGTTTAAGAGGGGAATTTAATTTTCACACTCATTCAGTTCCGAGCTCTTTCAAGAGCGACTGCTCTTTATGCCAGTGTGTAAACGATGCTTTATGATCATGAACTGCTGCTTAATAGGAAATAAATCCAATTGATCCAAACTGCTTTACCTGGGACCCAGACCACGACAGCTGCTCCGGTTGTCACATTTGGAGAGGACGGGAGAAGGGCGGGATTTGGAGCTGAAACATCTTAGAGAGCTTCAGACCCATTGGAAAATTTGCTTAGCATGGCAGCTGCTTTCAGCTGGGAATATTTGGGAAATTAATACCAAATCTGCTTGGCTAATTCCATTATGTCAATCAGACCACAGGAAAAAAGGAAGTTCACAGAATCCACCAGGAGCAAGGCTGCGTTGGGCACTGGCACTTGGAGATGGACAGTAAGGAAACACCCATTTTAGCAGGAAAAGTATTAAATTCATGTAATTGTTTGGCTTGGAAGTGGCCTTTAAGACCATCTTATTCCAAAACCCTTGCCAGGAGCAGGGACACATTCCAAGGAACAGGTTTCTCCAAGCCCTGTCCCACCTGGCCTTGGACACTTCCAGGGATGAGGATTCACAACCTCTCTGGGCAAATCCACATATCTTGCTCAAACAAATTCCATGGGTCTGGGTCTGCATCCAAAATTCCTGGGTTTAGGTGAAAAATACAAAACATTTTTTTCCAGAAAATACAGAGTGGGAAAACATCACCCAACTTGAAGAGAAAAATTCCAGCAGCAGTAAGGGAGGAATTCTGCCCCTCTGCTCCACTCAGGTGAGATCCCAGCTGGAATTCTACATCCAGCTCTNACATCCAGATCTGGGGTCCAACAGCAGAAGGATGTAGAGATGCTGGAGAAGGTCCAGAGGAGGCCATGGAGATGCTCCAAGGGCTGGAGCCCCTCTGCTCTGGAGACAGCTGGGAGAGCTGGGAATGTCCAGCCTGGAGAAGGGAAGGTTCCAGGCAGACCTCATTAGAGCCTTTCAAAAATCCAAATGTTTAGGAAACCCCCATGATGCGTGGAGATGTCATGGGGGAACAAAGTGATGCTTGAGCTGTTGAGAAGAAAGAAGGGGAGTGAGGAGAAGAGCATCTGGAAAAGCTGGGGATGGCACAGCCAGGAGAAATCCGACAGCGAGGAACGCTCGCAGCGAGCGTGACAGGAGAGAAGCAAAAAGAAAAGTAGCAGACATGAAAGTTACAGAGCTCCAAGAAACTCCCTGGAAAAATGCTGCTGCAAAAGACACTCAGGATCAGCCTCCCAAAAGGCTGAGGACCTGTACTCCCTTTCCAGCCCACTGGTGCAATCCCAACTTCCATCTGCAGCTGGGATGCTGCACAGGATGGATTTAAGTGGATCTGGTTTAGTGGATGTGGTGTCTTTGGAGTTTGGGTGTTCCCACGTTGCCACAACATCCAGCATGGAATGGTTTAGGTTGGAAAAGAGCACTAAGACCATTGAGTCCACCTGTTCCCTCAGCACTGCCAAGGCCACCGATAAATGACGTCCCAAAGTGTCATATCCACACATTTTTTGAACCTTTCTAGGGATGTTAACTCCACCACTGCCAAGGGAGCCTATTCCAACACCTGACCACCTTTCCATGAAGAAATTTTTTCTCCAATATCCAATCTAAACCTCTCCTGGCACAACTTGAGGTCATTTCCTCTTGTCCTTTCCCTTGAGCCCAACCTCCATCTGGCTGCACCATCCTGTCAGGGAGTTGTGTAGAGCCAGAAGGTCCCCTCTGAGCCTCCTTTTCTCCAAGCTGAACCCCTCCAGCACCCTCAGCCGCTCCTGGTGCTCCCAACCCTTCCCATTGTTTGTGGAATACCATCCCTGAGAGGGTTCAAGAATGTGTGGATGCAGCATTTGGGGACATGGATTAGTGGTAGCCCTGGCAGTGCTGGGGGAAAGGTTGGGTCTTGATGATCTCAGAGGTCTTTCCCAACCAAAGCCATCCTACATTTATCCACACAAGAACAATCCATATCATTTTCCAAAGGGATCTGGGTCACTTCAGCCCTGCCAGCCCCCGGAGCCAGGTGATTTGGGAAGCCTTAGAAAATAACGGGAAGAACCATGACTTTGACTCATCCCTACATTCCAACACCAATATTCCAACTGCAAGAGAAACACGGGCAAATATCTTGGTTTATTCCCTCCAATCCCAAAATAGAGATAGAGGCAGAGACAGAGGGGTCCAACAAGGTCTTGGTGGGGACAGAAGGACACATGGCCAACCTCCCAGTACCCCCAGTAACCCCACCAGGGTCTGTAACTCTGTCACATCCCCATCCCCAATGCCAAAAAGCCTGAGGATGGCCCTTCCAAACATCACAGGAGTGGAAGAGCCTTCCAAGGATGAGGAGACCCCACATTATCCACCAGGATTGGCAAGAGGAGGTCACACTAAAGGCTCCGAACACCGTTTTCTCAGCTCCAGACCGTGTTAAAGAGCCTGAATGGGTCTCTGGAGCATCAGCCCTTGTTCAAACACAACCCTTATTATTATAACAAAAGAGGGTGGTGGGTTTTCCTTCCCCCCTTCCCTCAGTGAATGATTATTAATGTGTTTCCAGGAGCTGGATCCATTCCTCTAAATGAGAGCGGGATGGCAGGAGGAAAGCTGATAAATGCCCTCCTCCCCCCGGCCTCGCGGCAGGAGCTGCCAGGGGTGCTCGTTCTAACAAGCTGCAGATGGAAGACAACTGGAATAACAAAGTATGAATTTTTATGAGTCTAATAAATCACTCCACTTTTCCTGCTCTTGATCGTTTCCAGCACTTCAGACACCAGAAAAACCCCGGCTATAATCAAATGGGTTCAGGGATCTCGTGTTCACGCCTCACCGTGGCACGGGGAGAGGTGGCTCTGCCTCGGGAAACGACGGGAGCGCTCGGCGGGCTGGAATTCCATTTGCATTCATGCTTTAGGATTGACTTCTTTTTTTTTTTTTTTTTATTTTATTTAAATTTAACAAGGAAAAATTTGAATCTCTTAGGTATTCCCCACCCTCAAAGCCACTTATCCAACAGAAGGCCAGCTTTTAGCTTTCTAAGTATCCACTTAAAAAGAACCTGACCTGACTCCGGCATTCAACAGAGGAACTTGGATAAACTCAGGGAGATGGGAGGAAAACTTTGCAGGCAGAAGGTTCATTAAGATCCTTTTAATTCTCCTTTCTAAACTTTTATATAAAGCAGGCGATGGACAGGCTCAAAATCCTTCCCAATGAGGAAAAAAGGGATTCAACTAAAAGTTGTAACCACTGAGTAGGCGCACACGGGTTTGCTGAGGGACCTATTTGCCAAAAAAGACAGAAAAGCATCACATCTACAGAAAGAAAGAATGAGGACGTTGTTTTCCTTAGCAAAAAACCACTCTTGAAACTTCCCAGACAGAGGAGAACGGAGCTTCAATCAGACACACCACAGTGGTTCCCTGATCATAAAATGAGATGATCTTTAAGGTCTCTTCCAACTCGAACCATTCCATGATTCCATGTGCTTAAGCAAAGGAGAACCATTTCTCCACATCAGTCCCTCAAGACCAAGCCCAGCTCCAGGAGCTTTGAAATCTGGAAAATCCCCACTCCTTATAATCACAGAATCATTAAGGTTGGGAAAGACCTTCAATATCATTGAGTCCAATTTGTGATTGATCCTCATCTTGTTACCCAGACCAGAGCCCTGAGTGCCACATCCAGTTATTCCTCAAACACCTCTAGGGATGGGGACTCCACCACCTCCCTGGGCAGCCCCTTCCAATGTTTAACAACCCTTTCCACGAAGAAATTTTTCCTGAAATGGAGTTAATGTTGCAGCACTCCCAGTCCCCCAGCACCCATGTTGACAGTGAGTCCCCATCTCAATATCCCAAACCTCAACACTTCACCTCCCTGAAGAAAGGATGCCAAGTTAACAGGGACACCTGTTGTTTCCATCACCCTCATCCTGCCCTAGTCTTTAAACCATCCAATATGTTCTTTTTCCCTGCTTTTCATTTGCTTTTCCAGCACTGCACTGCATCAGGGAGGGAATTCATCTTTGACAAACATTTACCGATTATCAAATCACAACTGCAGCCGCCGACAGGGGCAATAAGTCACTTTAAGCAGCCGCCCGTATTCCAGGCTCAGGAGTTTGGGCAGCTCCTCGATGACAAATCACTCCTGTCAAAGCCGCGTGTTCCCGGCCGCTCCGGAGCCGTGTTCCCTGTTGTTCCACGCTACCTGGTGTTTAATGACAACACTGTCAGACTAAGACGAAGCCGCTGCGCCACCGACTGCCAAAGCCCCATTAGAGGGAAGATTGAGACCCTACTCTTCCCAAACTCACTCAAGCAACACAACCCACGAGTTTTTATAATTACGGCGCGAGAGCCATCGATCCCGCGCTGACATCCAACCTATCCCTATGAAATGGGAGTAGTTTGCTGGCTGACAGTTGCTATAGATTATTGTGGGTGGGTTGGTTGTTTTTTTTCCCCCCTTTTTATCCATCGCTCGACAAAGCTCGGGATGGATGGGAAGGAAGAAGAGGAAAACATGTGCGGTCTTTTCAGGGCTGTTTCTATCTCAGCTCTTTCCCTTCAAAGCAACTTCAGAGAATCCCAGAATGGTTTGGGCTGGAAGAGACCTTGAAGATCATCCAGTTCCAAAGCTCTACCATGGGCAGGGACACCTTCCATTATCCCAGGTTGCTCCAAGCCCTGTCCAACCTGGCCTTGAACACTTCCAGGGATGGGGCAACCACCGCTTCTCTGGGCAATCTGTGCAAGGGCCTCCCCACCCTTCCAGGGAAGAATTCCTTCCTTATTTCTGCTCTAAATCTTCCCTCTTTCAGTTAAACTTTCCCCCTCGAGGAGGAAGAACGTTGCTGTTGCTTTAAAGAAATGTGTTCATCTGCTTGAAGCCGTTACAGGATCCGTTAAGTTCCTATAAATAAGGAATTTCACAGCCTAAGCTGTGCAAGAGCATCAGGGCATGTGGTTGATTTCCTTGGATTGCCCATTTGGGTGATCCAGCTGGATGGGTTTGGCACTCATCCACTTCTCCCACCTCCCCAAAGACCAGAGCTTCAGCTGTGCTGGAGGAGAAAGAATCCAACAGCATTCCATACTCAGCATGGGGTTGGATGGCATCAAGAGGCACCCAAAGCCTACCCACCATCCCATTCCATGGGTAGAACTTAAGGAATTGACCACTAGGGCTTAAATGGGACCAGATGACTCAAACCCACCATTCCTGCACCAGAGGTGGAATTTTCTCATAGGTCTGATCCTAAAAAGCATCCTCTTCAGGATGGGGTGCAGTGAGAGGGAGCTTAACTCATGGAAATACAATGCCAAGACTTTCTCTTGGATCAAATCCACATGGGGACCAGGGCCACTGAAATTTATGATGTGGAAAACTGGATTACCAGGAGGAAATTCCCATTGGCTACCTGGATGGCTCTGGAGAACCAATCCTCCTCAGAAAATCCCAAGTAAGCACCACACCACAAGACTTTGGAATAATTTTGATTCAAGGTCCTCTCATTCCACTTGGTGGAATTCATGGAGTGTCCTGTGCAGGGCCAGGAGTTGGACTGGATGACCTGTGTGGGTCCCTTCCAACTCAGGATATTCCATGATTCCTTTCAGCCATGGTTTGGAAGCATAAAGATGAGCCCACATCACTTTTTTAAGAAAGGGAAAAGAAGAAAGCTTTGGCATTGGTGGCTCCTCAGCTGCCGAGGTCAATAACCTCATAATAAGGAAAGTTCAGACCTCCAAGTCACCTGATCCCAACCAACTTTGCTACATCCAAGGCTGCTAATGAAGAAAGGAACAAAACAAAGAAAAAAAATCTATTTTTGGTGGAAAGCAAAAGCTCTTTTACCCAAAATGTCCATAATCCCATCTCTACCCTCCAATCCAGTGCTTTACATTCAGGTTTCTACCCCTGCATCCCTGAGCATCATCCTGGAGCCTGTGCCATCCCATGTTGGAGCACGGGCCTCTCCAACAGCACAGCTTGAAGGAAACGGCATCTGGCCAAGGCCAGGTTGGACTGGGCTTGGAGCAACCTGGACTCATGGAAGGTGTCCCTGCCCATGGCACAGGGCTGGAATGGGATGATCTTTGAGGCCTCTTTCAACCCAAATCACTTTCCTTGGAAAGTTATTTTGGAGGGAGAAACAGCTACAATCCACCTCCTCCTCCAAATAAGGCATGAGTCCTGCAGAATTCCATACATCTCACAAGCCAAGTGGGAGCACAGTTCATGTCCCCTGACCCAGGCAGGATGACGGAAGGAAGATAAATCCATGGAATTGTTGAGGTTGGAAAATACATCCAAGATCATCAAGTCCAACCATTAACTCAGCATTGCCATGTTCACCACTAAACTACATCCCCAAGTGCCACATCCACACGTTTCTTCAACACTTCCAGGGATGATGATTCCATCATCATGCTCCAAGGGCTGGAGCTCCTCTGCTCTGGAACCAGGCTGGGAGAGATGGAAAAGTTCAGCCTGGAGAAGGATCTAGGGAGACCTTGGAGCACCTTCCAGTGTCTGAAGGGGCTCCAGGAGAGCTGGAGAGGGACTTGGGACAAGGGATGGAGGGACAGGACACAGGGAATGGCTTTCCGCTGCCAGAGGGCAGGGATAGATGGGATATTGGGAAAGAAATCTCTGTGAGGGTGGTGAGGCCCTGGCACAGGTTTTCCTGAGAAGAGAAAAGCTTCCTGAGAGAAGCTGCTGCTGCCTCATTCCTGGAAGTGTCCAAAGCCAGGGTGGATGGGGCTTGGAGCACCCTGGGATAGTGGAAGGTGTCCCTGTCCATGGCAGGGGATGGAATGAGATGGTCTTCAAAGATCCCTTCCCACCCAAACCATTCCCAGATTCCATGAAGACACAAGGCAAGGGCACCAAGACCCTGCCTCAGCACAGCTCCAGCCCCTGGCAACAACAATCACCCAACAAACAACATCCTAAACTAGGAAACAGCTGGATTTTAAAAAGGACCATGGGCTAAATCACTCTGGATTTCCTGCTGGTTCACAGCTTGATGGCTTCTTGTCCAAAGGTCAGAAATTCCCTCTCTGAAATCCCTCCGGAATAGACTCTCTATAAAAAGAACCAGGAGCTCAAAGCAAATCCCACGTGCGAACCATAAAGCCATAATCCCTGGAGCTCCAGGGATTCTGCACATGCCACAGGGAGTGTGAACAGCCAGACTCCCAGCCTGAATCTCAACTGCAGTAATGCCTCCCAAAGTTCTCCCGTTGGCTCCCAGAAGATCCATGCACTGGCTGCTTCTCAGGGCCTCAGGATTTAATCCAGTACAGCAAATCCTTCAGGAGGGTTTATGACCAAGGAATCAAAGATTTCCAGGATGGCTCAGGAGTTCCACAGAACCAGGTAAAAGGTTTCACAAAGCATCCATATATTTTCTTTTACAATAACCCAAAGCGATCCACGGTCCTGGAAAATTTATGTCCCATGTGCAGGAAAACTTGATCTTATGTAAATGAAGATAAATAAATTAAATGACGAAATAAAACCACCGGAAAATTCAAAAGGAGGAATAAAGGAAATCTTGTATCATACAATTTTAGCACGATGGTGTACAGGGTTTCCACTGCCAGAGGGCAGGGTTAGATGGGATATTGGGAAAGAATTCTTTCCTGGGAGGGTGGGGAGGGGCTGGGATGGAATTCCCACAGAAGCTGGGGCTGCCCCATCCCTGGAAGTGTTGAAATCCAGGTTGGACTTGGGGCTTGGAGCAGGATGTTGTAGAGAGCCACAAGGTCCCCCCTGAGCCTCCTTTTCTCCAGCTGAGCCCTCCCAGCTCCCTCAGCCACTCCTGGTGCTCCAGACCCTTCCCAGCTCTGCTCCCTTCTCTGGACAACAACAAACCCAAAGTCTTTCCCATGAGCTTTGGAGCCACCAATGTGAGAGAGGAAAGCACCAACCCCCCCAGCTGCCCCAATGCCCACAGGAGCACATGGAAAAGGCAGCAGGATTTTAAGGAAAGGCAGCAGGGACACCCTATTAACCTTTCTCTCCCAGGGTTCCTGATGTGTCCACACCAAAGCCGGGATGTCACCACTCACATCCTGTTGTTTGGCCAAACTCAAACCGTCTCCAAGAAAACAGTTTGGAAAACTCTGTCCCCACACCCCCCCCCTTTCCCTTAACTCCTCGGAGCGCAGCGGCACAAAACGCCTTTCCTAATGTTTCACACTCCGAGAGCTCCTCCAGCCCGCGCTCGCCGTGTAATCCCCACAAAGTGCTTCCCAAAACAGCTGCAGCTCTCCTTAATTAGTCTCCGCGGGCAACGGGCATTAACGATTCAGTCGGATGAGCGACTATTTCTGTGTAAACCCCACGCGCTCCCCCTGGAAGCCTCTCCGCACATCCATCAGGAATGGCTCTGTTGAGCAGTTGAGCGCTGACCTTTTGGCCAAACCCTTCTGGAAAAGCCACAATGGGAGCAGGTGACCACCAGTGGCTCCAAGGTGGTGTCTCCACGAGGAAAGCACTGACCAGCTCCAAGATCAGTGGGAATTCAAACCCACCTGCAGGTCTTGGGAGAAACATGGTCAAGAGAAGGAAGCAACTTTCAGCCCCCGAATTTGGGTCCACCGTTCATGGATTTGGGATAAACTGTTAAATTACAGCAAGAGCTTGACGTGTTTGCTCCAGGGCTCCTTTAACAGGAGCTGCATTCCAAGAAACTCAACGTCTTTACTCAGGCAAATGGGGCTCCAGGGTCTGAACAGAAGGGAGCGGGAAGATGTTTATCCCATCAAAGCGTTGTCTTGACTCAGCAATTCCAGGGAAGCCTTCAGCAAAAATAACTCCTTGAGCAGGAGCAGGTTCTGCAATAAAACCCAGCCACCGTGTCCACCTAGTGCCTAATCAGGGGCCAGGTTTTAAAAGTAATTATAATAATTAACAGGAGGGGAAAAAAAGCTGAGAACTTGGGAATCAGACGGGCTTGAGGAGAAAATAGCTGAGCAGGTGGTGATTTTACCAGGGGTTTTAAGGTGTTCAAGGCAGAAAATGACTGAATCTCACGTTAAAATATTCCTTGGATAGTTGTGCCTGATGGGGAATACACTTAAGGGTCAAAGGGATTTGTCCATCAGCCAAAACACCCTCTGGATTCATAGGATACCCTAAGTTGGAAGTGAACCACGAGGATTAACGAGTCCAACTCCTGGCCCTGCAAAGGACATCCCAAAAATCCCACCCTTTACCAGAGAGCCCTTTCCAACAGCTGGCAGCCTTGGGGCCGTGACCATTCCCTGGGGATCCTGTCCCAGCACCCAACCACCCTCTGGGCGAAGAACTTTTCCTGATATCCAAAACAAACCTTCCCTGACACATTTCCAGCCATTCCCTCAAGTCCTGGCCGTGGTCACAGAGAGCAGAAATTGGAGCTGTCACTCCTGAGGAAGCTCAAGATCCCAATGATTCTTCCCGCAGTCTCCTCGTCTTCAGGTTTTTACCCCCCAGGCCCTTCATTGTCTCCCTTTGGGACA
The DNA here is from genome assembly GCA_013400575.1 of Peucedramus taeniatus. Lineage (NCBI taxonomy): Eukaryota > Metazoa > Chordata > Aves > Passeriformes > Fringillidae > Peucedramus > Peucedramus taeniatus. The sequence goes on from WBNO01030929.1 coordinate 97,709, forward strand.
GCTTTAGATCCTTCTTTCTGGGATTACACATTCCAGCTGTTTTTCAACAGGAGCTCAACACATGCTGTCCCCAGTGTCCGCCCAACTCCTCCTCCCACCAGCTCCAGCCCAAGGGATGATTCTTCCAGAGGGGGCTAAAAATCCTTGAGGATAACAAAAGCCAATCAGCTAAGCAAAATCTTCCTCCAAGCTCAGCACAAACCTCAGGAAGAGGTTTCTCCAGGCTGATTTTCTCCTCTTGATGTACCTGTGCGAGTCCCAGAAGTGGCAGGAAAGTCTCCAGACATCCTTCGGCTCTTAGGGGAAGAAAAGTGCTTCCTTCAGGGTGGTGGCTCCCAGGAATACAAGGAGCCAGTGCCGTGTCTCCGAGCAATTTGAGGCTGGGGAGAGCCAGCAGAGCAGCACATGGCACACCTCCTCTTATCCTTTGTCTCTAGTTTTTTCCTTTCCTGCTGGGCGCAGACATCACGCGGGAGGTGCCTGCGGGATCTGCTTCCCGCCCCGAGGAATGCGGGAAGAGGCACCCCAGGAGCAGCACCTTCCAGCAGAGCTTCATTTGCAGCCAGAGATTTTCCAGCTCCTCCAGGAGCTCCTCCGGATCTGAGGGTGACACAAACACCGAGCGGCGCCGCGGGCTCCCAAAGTGGCTCTCAGGTGGGAAAAAATATCCATGTCCTGCTCAAAACTCTAGAACTTCTCTGTTAACTTGCCACTTCCCAGAATCCCTCTGGATTCCCTCATGGAAAACATCATCCAATACATCAAATGCCACCAAAACCTCTCTTGGAATAAATCCCAAACCTCCCCCTTGATTAACACAAGTGGACATAAAACAATCCAAACCATCTCGAGGCTGTTTCAAATCATAAACCACCTTTGATTTTTTTCCTATCCATAAAACCTGGGACAATATGGAAACCAGGGAGGATGTTTATCCATAAAGTTGGAGTGGAATATCAATATTTATCTGATGGAAATTTATAACGAGCTGGGAAGTGATTATTGATACAGAGATCAGGAATTTGCACCAAACTGAATGCAAAGCAATGACAGCACCACTGCAAAAATACACCGTGGGTGTGTTTATTCCATAAATATTCTATTCCCTGCTCCCACTGAAGGGAATCCCAGAAACCTGGTCTAGTGGAAGCTGTCCCTGTCCATGGAAAGGGTTGGAATGAGACAGCCTTTAAAGTCCCTTCCAAAATAATTCCAAACCATTCTGGGATTCAAGGTATTTACAGGACTTGTAGGAAGAAAAAGGGAGAATGAGGGTGGATTTGCAGGGATAATTTCTATGGAAAACCACTGGAATACAAATGGGAGCTGGGTGGGGGCTCACAGCCTGGAAAAAAGGAGTCTCAGGAGGGACCTTCTCACTCTGCAATTCCCTGACAGGAGGGTGGAGCCAGGTGGGATGAGGATCTGCTCCCAGGGAACACGGGACAGGATGAGAGGAAACAGCCTCAAGCTGCACTAGGAGAGGTTTAAGTCAGATATTAGGAAAATTTCTCCATGGAAAAGGTGGTCAGGCACTGGCACAGCTGCCCAGGGCAGTGGTGGAGTCCCCATCCCTGGAAGAATTTAAAATCCAAGTGGATGAGACACTTGGGGACATGGTCAGTGGTGGCCTTGGAAATGCTGAGGGAACACTTGGACTCAGTGGGCTCCGAGGTCTTTTCCAACCTTAATGATTCCATAATTTTATCTCATGGACTTTGCATTATGCCACCTGATGTTTGCACCAATCTCCATACAGATTTGTCCCTGAGAGCTCCAGCCACTGCTTTTCATGGAAGGAAGGAGAAATTTGTTTCTCCATGAAGCTTCCTGGGGGCAACCAAGTGGGAGGATTAGGAAGGAGGGAATCAGGTGGGGAAACTGAGGCAGCGTCCAGGATATTTTGCTGGAAAAGCAAAGAAGACATCAGTGCTGCCCTCGCTTCCCAAGATTTCCCTCTCTTCAATTAACACCTGATCCCTTCTCCAGGAATTCAGGAGAGAGGAAAAAAGAGGGATGTAAACAAAAGAGCTGCACTTTTCCAGCACAAATGGGTGCTGGAAATGGTTGGAGTCTCCAAGATAATTGTGTCCATGTGCAGGGTGGGAAAGTGGCTGGAGTCGGGTTTCGGTCCAGCCGTGAATTCCCAAATTGTGGGGCTATTAATACATCCCGGGATGCTGGGACACGGCCATGGCATGCCAGCTGTGCCTCTGGATTGGGAACAACTGCGTGCTGGAAGTCTGGACCAAGGACTGTGTGGCCCTTTCCATAAAACCAGGCCCAGCCCCAGCACTGATCCCACTGATCTAGGGATAGCTCTGCCCTCCAATTCCCAAAATTCATCCTTAAAAAGTGGTTAATTTTCTGGGTCATTACATAATATTTCACTAAATCCGTGCAGAAAAACCTCAAGCTGAAGTCTAAAAGAGCTTTAGCCCTGGCCAGATTCCAAGTGTCAGGATTTAGGGACAGGTCTCAGAATCCACGGACTGCTCCGCTCTGCACTTCCCAAAATTTCATGCTTTATAAGTGATTAATCTGGATCCTTACATGGAATTTGGGGTTAATTCTGCTGCAAATCCCAGCAGGAAAACCTCAAATTGAGGTTTAAAGGAGCTTTATCCTCTGTCACATCCCAGGTCTCAGATTCCAGGCATCATTCTGCCCTTCACTTCCAGAGATTCATCCTTTAAAAATTGCATCATTTTGGATCAAATTTTTACACAAAATTTGGGATTAATTCTCCTGCAAATCCCTGTAGGAAAATCTCAAATTCAGTTTTAAAGGGGCTTTAGACCCTGTCACATCCCACGTCTCAGATTCCAGGAATCTTTCTCCATTTAAAAAGTGGTTAATCTGGATCATTACATGGAATTTGGGATTAATTCTGATGCAAATCCAAGCAGGAATGAGCACAATGGGGAATACTTTGGCCTTCCCTTAGGATACCTCAGAGGAATTTTTTAACACAGCCCTCAACATCCCACTTTTCCTCATTTAAAAGCAAGAAAACCAGGAAGCAGAACGATAAACAGACTCTTCCTAGAGCAGACAGAAGGATCAACAGCAAAAACAAGGATAAAACTCAAAAAAAATCCCCATATCACCTTTTTTTCCTTCCAAAACTACTTTAACACTTCCTTGACTGCCCTAAATTCTACGGAATCTCCTTCCCATTCTCCATTCTGGCCATGCTTTGAGAAAAAAAAAAATCCAGAATAAACTAATTTTTAATAAACCAAATATCAAGGAATCCCTTGATTTATCCAAGTGTTTAAACCCACTTAAACTCCTGTGCCACCAAATTAACACCCTCAGGAATCCCGGGAAAAAGCTCCCGAGATTCCTTTGCATCCCCCTCCTCGACTCTTTCCCGAAAAACCGCAAAGGTGGGAGCTCTTTTCCAAGTCTCCTAACGAATTTCCCGGCTCGCCGGGATGACAGATCACCGAAGCTCCAGATGGATTGCTTGGAAAAGTGAGATGGTCGTGTTTGGGCCCCGACGTCAGCACATCCCATCAATCTCCGGGGAGTTCATTCCCCCCCTTTCCCTTTTCCAGAGTTCATTCCCACTTCATTACTGGATGGAGTGAGCCGGGAGTGTCTGATTTACCGGATACTTCCTGAGCTCCGGGGAAGGCACTGGGAAAATGGGAGCGGAGCTTTGTATTCCCAAAACGGCACCTGCCCCGCTGATATTCCTTGAAAAGGGGCACAGGGCAGGAGGGAGGAAGGGATTTATCCTGTGGAATGATGTGGTTTTCCACTTCCTTCTTTTTGGGTGGTAAAATCCTGGGAGAAATGGGCTTCGTGGAAGGACAGCACATCCCAAAGGGTCTGCTCTGCTCCTCTGGGAATCTCCTGCAGATCCCATTCTCCTGCACCAAATGCCTGAATCCAAGGACAGCCCGGTTTTCCTGGCTGGACAACACATCCCAAAGGCTCTACCTGCTTTTCCAGGAATCTCCTAGAAATCCAATTTCCCTAAATCAAACACCAGGAGCCTCAAAACATGGGAGAACCCAGTTTTCCTGGCAGGACGATACATCCCAAAGGATCTGCCCTGCTTTTATAGGAATATCCTGGAGATCCTACCCTCCTACACCACATAACAAATGCCTGAATCCAGGGGATCCCAGTTTTCCTGACTGGACAACAAGTCCCAAAGGTTCTGTCCTGCTCCACCAGGAATTTCCTGCAGATCCCACTCTCCCACACAAAATTCCAGGAGCCTCAAGTCGCAGGAGCAGCCGATTTTCCCTGTGGAAACTTTGCAGGACATGACCAAATCCCACTTTAAATCACCACCAGAGCAGGTTTACATCACCAATTCAGCCTTTTCCAAAAAAAAAAAACCCTTATCCTGCTTCCCAGAAAAGAGCTGGAGAGCTTTTCCCACTCTTTCCCACAAATCCGTGCCCTTCCTGGACAAGCCAAGCCATGCTGAAAACGGATTTTTGGCATTCTGTGACACAAAGGTGCCGCTGCTCCCGGCTCCCAGGTAATTTCCTGGTCAGCATCCCTTTATCCCACCATCTGCTGGAATGATTACGAGCCGGAAAAATCCTGACCCAGCATGAAAAAGTGGAGAAGGATGAGGCAGAGGGAAGCAGATGCAGCAGGATCGGGCTGGAGTGGAGTTCCAGCCCGGAGCTTGTGCCTCAACATTCCCCTCTCCGGAACAAAATCCTCCTGGATATGTATAAAAGAGGGGAAAAAAGGGAAAAAAAATTTCCCAGCACGAGGATATTTCATGGAAAAACAAGGGTTTGGAGGTTGCTTTTTTATTTTGCACGAGGAATTTTATGTCATAAAAAGAGACAAACAATAATTAAAGGTGGTTTGGGATTTTTTTAAATTCTGAATTTTTGTCTGTGAAAAGCCAGGGATGTACATCCCATTTTTATCCTTTACAGGGATCCCCTCACTCCTTAATTTGGTCACTCTGTCATGGAACTTTTTGCCATAAAATCCAAGACAATCCAGGTCGGCAGAGGCCGATTGGAAAAGACGGATTTGATTTTCCGACGGAGCCTTTTGCGTTCGTTCTGCTCCAGAGGGTCCGGAGGTGATGCCACCCCATTCCCTTTCCTTGTGGAGCAATTAAAGCAACAATTAATTAATTAATTGTGGCTAAGGACAGGGCAAAAGTTTTGGGAAGGGCAGGGAAATAAAATAATCTGATCCAATAAAAAAATCCCGGTCAACTCACCGTTCTTGGGAATCAATTAACAAGACAGGAATCGGTTCCGTGTGGGAAACATCCCAGAGGCAGCAAAAAAGCAACCCCAGTTCTGTCCCTAAGGCAGGAATCCCACACAGAGTGGGAAAAGGTAATTACAGGAGCACTGGAAAACAGGATTTATTCCCAAAGGGTTTTTTTACAGAGCATAATTTTCTCAGCGTCTTATTCCGCTCTCACTCTCCCGATAGTTCAGGAATACCAGGAATGAAGGAGTTAAAAAAACCAACACAGTGTTTAAATTCAATTCTTGCACCTCAGCTTATCCAGGATACCCCAAATTATCCAGGATTCATGAAGACCTCAGAGGGTTTAACTAAAGAGGAGCTGGGATATGCCTCACTTTATTTGGGACTGAAGGGCAGAATTAGGGATTAAACCCAAATTTACCCTGAAAGTCCCACAAAAATGAAGGCAGGGCACCACTGCTGGGGAAATTCCAAGCAGCTCTGGCCCGGCTACAATTCCTGCTGAACACACGGATATTTTGCTGCTTCTTGTAACTCTCAGTTCGTTTTTCCCTATGGGGAAAAAAAAAACCTTTCTGCAGAAAAACAGCAGAGGCATCGTGCCCCCTAGAGGGTAGCACGGCAGGTCCCAGTGTCAGATCCTGCCTCTCCGTATCCCAACAGGAAAAAGAAGGAAGGAAAATTCAATTTCTTCCCATAGATTTCCACACCTGTGCCTGAATATGCTTTTTAAAGAATTGGAAAAGAAAAGGAGAAATGCATTCGGGAATTTTAAACTTTGCAGTAGAGGCTTCAAATTTTATCCCCCCAAATTTTCCTTTCCAACTGGAGTAATTGGTGTAATTAAACCCCAAACCAAGGAATACAGGGAAAAAATCTATCCCAAAGCGAGGAATACAGGGAAGAGATCCCTTCTTGTTTTGCTGGAGTGACACACATGGAATTAAGCTCTTCAGGGAAGCTGCTGGTGCTGGGCTGAGTCCAGTTATCCCTAAAAATCATCCCAAAAGGATCCCTTTGGGATGTGATCTGGCTCAAAGCCTCAGGGGGGTTTATTCACCAACCCATCTCCCATTCCCAAATCTCTTCCTGCATTTCAGAGCTGGGAAAATGCTGAGTCCAACAACGCGGCTACGATTAAACGGGAAAGTGGGAGGGGAAAAACAGGGAAAAGCCAAAAGGAATAGGTTTGAAGCTGGAGAGTGGGAACAGATGGGAGTCAATGAGGCGCAGAAATACAAGGAAAAGGCTGCTCCTGCCTCAGGGAGCTGCCAAGGTGAAGGATCCATCCCGGGAAAGGGATGGAAAGGGAATATCCCGACGGGATAGAGCTCGAGGAGCATCCATGGATGAGGAGGGGGATGTTTGCTCCTCTTTAAATGAACTGTCTGGAAGGGGGGGGATGTTTTTTCCTGGTGGAATTTAAAGAGCCAAAAATCCCAGATTTTGCACAGGCAGCAGCGCTGGTTTATCCCAAATCCCAAATCCCAAACCATGCTTTCCATGGGGCACAGGAATGTCCTGCTCCTCTGCCAGCAACAACTGTGCTAGTTCCCCAAACTCTCAGGACACCTTTCCCAACTGGTTATTCCAAGAAAACCATGGAATTGGGAAGATGAGGACACAGCAATCCCAAAGGACTGGGTAGCCTGGAGCTGACATTCCCACAGGGAACAAACTGAGCCTTCCCTCCAGGCTTCCTTCAGCTGACTGGGTTCCAAGATCCCTGACTCTTAATTAAGCGTGGCTAATCAGACACCTGGAATTGTCCAGCCCTGTGGCATTCCCGGCGGGAAAAGGGGAGGGGAAATAAACCCCACCCCACTTGTTTCACCACCAGCCTGAGCTCAGGGACAGCTGCGGATTCTGACCGGGAGCTTCCCATTTGTTTGGGAGCTTTGGGAAAGGTCCAAGAAAAAATAAAAAAAGGGGAAGAGGATTTGCAGCTGCGGGTGTGTATTGGAATAACACCTTTGGGAAGTGGCACCTGGGAAGTTCTTGGCACTGCAGGGAGAAAGGTGGTACCAGAGCCAGACTGGAACATCCAGACTCCAAATTACAGAATTATGGAATGGTTTGGGTTGGAAAGGACCTTCAAGATCATGGAATTCCAACCCCTCCCATGGGCAGGGACACCTTCCACTATCCCACATTGCTCCAAGCCGAATTCAACCTGGCCTTTGATACTTCCAGGAATGGGGCAGCTCCTCTGAGAATTCCATTCCAGCCCCTCACCGATCTCCAGGGAGGAATTCCTTCCCAATTTCCCATCTAACCTCTGCCTTCTGGCAGTGGGAAGCCATTCCCTGTGTCCTGGCACTGCATTCAAGGTGAAGAAAGGAAAAAGGAGCTCTGGGATTGGACACAATGGCAACACAGCTTCCAGGGATTTTTCCCACCACCAGCTCTGCTTTTTGAGGGAGACGCACAGGAACCCAGAGAAATTGTTGAGTCCCCATTCCTGGAATCTTCCAGGCCAGGTTGGATGGGGCTTGGAACACCTGGGATAGTGGAATGTGTCCCTGCCCATAGCAGGGGGTGAAACTGGATGAGCTTTAAGGTGGTTTCCAACCCGAAGTATTCCAGGATTTAAGGAAGGTGAGGGTCACCAAGCTGATAGCGAGCAGGGATTTTATCCCAGGAAAAGGAGAAGGGAGCAGAGCAACAACACCCATCTTCCATCACCTCCTCAAGTCCTTCCCAGCCCTCAGGGAATGACAGACGAGGGAAGGGGGGTCAATCCACAAGGAATCAGATGAGCCAAGTGGCAAATCAACAACAGAATCACGATGAGATCATCTGCAAAAATTACCCCAGGAGGTGTCAGGAATCAAATCCCACACTATCCCCTGTTGGCCTCAAGAGCCCCTGATCTCCCACCCTCTCTAGTTTGGGATGCTTTTTTAATTTACAGGAATCACATCTTGCCCGGAGCTTTCCATGACGAATCCCATCAATTCGACGCATCCCAACCGAATCTTAAAATTGGAAAGGCACCTGTGAAAGGAGCGAGGAGCTTCCCGGGGCGGCGGAGCGGAGGCCGAGCCAGGGCCGACGTTCCTGGCGTGAGTCGGATGCCAAGCTGGATGTTTCCGTAGGGACTCGACAAATCCAAGCGCTGTCCCGAGCCAAGGAGGGTAAAGATAGATCCAGCACACCAGGACAAACTCACGGTTGGAGGTCCTCTTGTTCCCAGTTTTCCCCTTTTTCCTCGTGTGCCGTCTCCCCGTTCTCCCTCACAAGTGATCCCCCCCGCTTGGGAGTATTGGGAGGAAAGTTGGGAATGGGATAAGGTTACTCCATCCCTAGGGAGGGAGAAGTGGCTTGCTCACAGCTGGCATTCCCTCGTTTTCTCACAGGCAGCTAATTGGGAATTTTCATCACTCCCGCTGTTATATATGGACACAAGAGATGGAAAAGGAAAAAGATGATGACTCGGAGCAGGTGTTTTCATTAAGGATTTCAGCGGGAATATTTCCGCAGCCTGCCGAAACCAACTTCCAGGAGTCAAACCCAAGGCACAGCCCTGGAAAGGAGCAGTTCAGGACATTCCTCGTTTCTTTTCCATGGGCTGATTCTGGAGCTGAGGGATGAGACAATCTTTGGAGATGTACAAATGTCACTCAAAGGAATAAGAACCACAAGGGTCACCTTAAAAATCTGTGGGATGCTCTTGGAATGTTCTTTTCTGTTTGTGGCTACAGAAAAATTCCATTAATTTTCCTCCACTGGAAAATACTAATAATAATATATGGAATAGCACAGAGAGGAAATAAGTCTTAATTAGTCTTAATTAGTCTTAGGGTGACTAACTCCTCTAAGTAATCCTAGAAAAAAGAGAAAGATCTTTCCTCTCCTACACTTTCCTGTACCTGCACTCTGGCCCTTCACACCGGCAAATATTCTTCTTCCATGGAAAAATTGGATGGAAGAATATCCTGGAGCATCACAGCCATGGAGGTGGATCATTCCAGCCCCTTCTGGACCCACTGAGCCCAAGGACCTGCCAGGACCATGGGATGTGTGGTCATAACCTTGGTTCTAATTCCATCTCCATCCCAATCCGTGGGTATCTTGCAGCAAGTCCAGAGGAGGCCACGGAGATGCTCCAAGGGCTGGAGAGAGGCTGGGAAAGCTGGGAATATCCAGCCTGGAAAAGAGAAGCCTCCAGGGAGATCTCAGAGTCCCTTCCAGTGCCTAAAGGGGCTCCAGGAGAGCTGGAGAAGGATTTGGGACAAGGGATGGAGGGACAGGACACAGGGAATGGCTTCCCACTGCCAGAGGGCAGGGATAGGTGGGATACTGGGAAGGAATTCTTCCTTGTGAGGGTGTTGAGAAGCTGGAATGAAATTCCCAGAGAAGCTGTGACTGACCCTGGATCCCTGGAAGTGTCCATGGCCAGGCTGGGTGGGACTTGGAGCAACATGGGATAGTGGAAGGTGTCCCTGCCCATGGCAGGGGTTGGAAGTGGATGACCTCCAAAATTCCCAAACCATCCTCTGCCCATCCCGTGGATGAGGAAGGGCTTTATTTTCTTTGATTGCCAAACTGCCACTTGGAAATAAATCCTAAATTTTACTAATCAGGACAATTATTCACAGGAGGTTTGTTCACAGGACGAAATCCAGACACAAATATTCCCACAAATGCTGAATATTCCCAATGTCAAAGCTTAGCTGTAACACAATCAGCAGCGTTCCAAGGAATCACAGGAATCACTTCTTTCAACCTTTGCTCCTCCACTGCACAAAAATTTCCTGAAATCCCACAAAAACCCAGGAAAGCAGCACTTATTATTTTACATTACAGGTATAAAATACTTGGAACATTCCCAACAATTCCCAAGAGCTGATGAACAATGTAAGGATTCATTTGTCCCCAGGAAGTGTTAAGGAGGGAAGGGAGCAGTGACCCAGAATCTGAGAGCAAAGAAAGACAATAAAGTGCATTTTAGAGGGGTGAATTTCCTGTTCCTGCACTGAAATCCAGCAGGGAATGCTGCAAGGAAGAGCAAAAGGAAAAGCAGGTTTACAGGAGGGAAAATAAGGAAGAATTATGGGATTAAAAGGAAATGCTCCATTAATATTTCCCCTTGAATAACAACAGTCATAACTCAGCCTATTCCAAGGGGTGACAACGTGATACTGGAACTGGAGATGCTCTTGGGAGCAACAAAACGACTTCCTGGGATATTCTTTGGAGCCAGAATTCAATCGGAGATGAGATCTCCATATTTTAATGGGATCACTCCACTGGCAGCTGCTCAGCATCCCACAGTCATTGTCCAGGATCCCATCCCAGGAGGTGCCAAACAAATCCAAAACAAAGAGCTTGAATGAGTTGATTTTTCCTAACAATGCCGTAATTGTTGGGATAACTAATTAATGCCGGCTGCAGCCTGGAGCAGAGCCCTGGCTGTGCTAATTATGGAATTTTTAATCCATTCCCTCTCGTTTCACCCGTGGAAGGAGCTCCTGGAGACAGCAAGGAGGGAGAATTGTGGAGATGCAGCTGCTGCTTCCCAACTCCTGTCTTCCATGCTGGCTCCAAGTGATGCTCCATGACCAGGATACCAGGAACATCCCACAGGTGGACATCTCATTTTTCTCTCTTCCTTGACTTTCACCTTAAGCTTTTTACTTCTCACAAGCAATTCCCATTCTCTCAAGGCTCAACATTCAAGAATTGTAGGGATTAACTTCCAAACCACCACCTCATCTTGTCCCTTTCTCTGGAGCTGTGGAAGAAGCAACGACAAATCCCGCAGGAATGGGATGATGAAGGACTGAGCACAGATTCTCATGGAATTCAAACGTGTATTTGCTTCCAGACACGGAAATTCAGAGAAAATCATAGGAAATAGATTGGCTGGCAGCTGGGAAAAGCAGCATTTTGGCCACATCAATCCAACAGCTCCCTAATTCCCAGTTAGAAAGGGAAATGCCAGCGTTGCTCCTTCCAGTTCTTTCTTCCCACTCTCACAGCAGCAACTCTTCCTGTGAAGTGCTTCAAGATCCCTTAAACATCCCTAATTATTTAATTTTTACCCCAAATTTTCGAAGGGATAGCTGGGCAGAGAGAGGAGATGCTCATCCACGGATCACATCCCCATCCCAACAGATTTTAAGGATTGTAGGACGTGTCAACTTGGGAGATGGGCCTGGAATGCACTGAATCCATGGAGCACATCCACGCGGTCCCGGATCTCCTCTGTAAATGTTTTCCAATACTTGTGACCCAGTTGTAATCCAAGCTGAGACCACCTCAAGCTCCTTTTCCTCCTCATTTATCCCAATTTTCCCTTTCCCAAGATGGGATCCTTTGGATGGGATACACGTAACGCCACGCTCCGGATTGGGGTTCTCCCATTGCACGGAGCCGATTAAGGGCATATTCCTAAGGAATTCTGGAGGTCAACACTATAATTCAGTCAAACAGGGGAAGCCATTCCGAGGTGCTGAATGATTTAAAACAGAATTCCCTGCCCAGTCATTCCCGGGTGCCACCTGTCGGAGTTTGGAGCCTGAGAAAATACCCAGGAATGAGCAGAATCCCAAGGCACAGCTCTGCTCCACCAACTGCCGTAAGGAAGAAGCTGCTAATGGCTCCTCACTTGCTCCAGGGATTATGTCATAGCTCAAATTGTATTCCCAAGGAATGGGGTTACCACATTCCAGAGGAACGTGCTGGATACACAGCAGCTTCCCAGGGCTGGAAACAACACGGGCAGCACAAGAGTGCAGGAAAGAAATATCCCTGATGGACACACAGGGAAGTTTGCTCCAAGGATGCCTCCAGCCAAGCCCCTCAATTTTCAGATTTCTGGGAAAAGGGACACACTTCCTCTGGAGAAGGGACACGCTTCCTCTGGAGACTCCAGGATGAAAACGTTCCACAGGAAAAAAAAAATAAAATTCACAGAATCATGGAATGGTTTTGGGTTGGAAGGCAGCCCCAAGACCATCACATTCCAACTCCTGTGCCATGGCAGGGACACCTTCCACTATCCCAGGTTGCTCCAAGTCCTGTCCAACCCGGCCTAGAAAAGGCCAAAAAGATAAATGATAAAACACAGATTCCTTTAACACCCTTTTCCAACAGATTCCCACATTTCCAGGTGCAGATTTGCTGTCACAGACACAGCTCTGGCTCACTGTGGTCCTCTGGTACTTCCCAGCTGTTTCCAGGGCCACCGCACATTCCAAACACATTCCAGTCTCTAAAACCACACCTTCTCCTTGTGCTGGGATAGTGAGAACTCACCAATCCTCAGATCTGACTTCTCAATTTAAAACCTTCCCCTAAATTCTATTATTTTAGCACCATATTTTAGATGAATCAACCCGAACACAAAAACTTCCAAAGATCCCAAACCATGACCAGTCCACATGAAACATTCCCATGAAACCCAGAAGAAAACAAGATTTAGGACAAGACTGAGGCCAATCCATAAACCTGGTTTATTTGGAGAGTCAGCATTTCTCAAATCCACCCGATTGCACCGCGGGGACTTGGAGCTGCCAGGGAATGTCACCTGTCAAGGCCACTTAGAGGGAGAGCGGCTCATCCTTGATGTTCCCATCCCGTAAATATTTCAAACAAAAACCAATTAACACCACTCCAAGCTGGAAAAAAGCTGCTCCGCTCTTCTCCCTCAGAAATAAACTTTCCAAACTCGGAGGAAACTGGAGGGGAGGAAAAACAAGCCAGGCTTTGATGGTTTTCTGCCTGGATCCCTCCATCGCTCCTGAGGGAGAAGGGTGGCAACTCCAGGTTTCCCCTCATTCCTTAAAATCCTGGTCACAAAATATCCTCAGCATCTTCCTCACTGATCCAGCTCTTCCCAGCACTGATCTTGAGTCCTTCCCTTTCATGGAATCAATAAGGTTGGAAAAGCCCTCTAAGGTCAGTGAGTCCAAGAGAAGGGAATGGAGCTGGGAAGGGTCTGGAGCACCAGGAGCAGCTGAGGGAGCTGGGAAAGGGGCTCAGCCTGGAGAAAAGGAGACTCTGGAAGGACCTTTTCACTCTGCAATTCCCTGACAGGAGGGTGGAGCCAGGTGGGAGTTGGGATCTGCTCCCAGGAAACAAGGATGAGAGGAAACAGCCTCAAGTATTGCACCAGAGGAGGTCCAGCTTGGATATAAGGGAAAAATTTATCCATGGAAAGAGTCAACAAGCCCTGGCATGGCATTCCCAGGGCAGTGGTGGAATCACAATACCTGTAAGGATTCAAAAACCGTGTGGATGTGGAACTCAGGAACGTGGGGTGGTGCTGGGTTAATGGCTCAATGATCTAAGAGGCCTTTTCCAACCTCAATGATTCCATGATTTCTTTGGCCCTCATCCACTTCCCTCTGCCATCTCCAAACCCTTTTGATTTTCCTCCCGTTTTCTTTTGCTTGATCTCCCCAACATCGCTCTGATCCTACAGGAATGGGGACCTAAAGGATCATCAGCCACACCCAGGAGGGAGTGAGAGCACAGGGAACAGAATTTTGGAATGCTCTGGAAAGGACCTTAAAGCTCATCCCGTTCCACACCCCTGACATGGTCAGGGACACCTTCCACTATCCCAGATTTCTCCAACACTCATCCAACCTGTCCTGGAACACTTCCAGAAATGGGACAACCACAGCTTCTCTGCAAAACCTGAGCCAGGGCCTCCTCACCCTCACAGGGGAGAATTCCCGCCCAATAGGGGAGATTTTTGTCCAAATCCCACAGCGCTGGGATCTGCAGGAAGTTTTTTTCCCAGGTCTCTTTTTCCCAGACCTGCTCCCATCTTCCAGGCAGGAAAACCCAGGAACAGCAGTAAAATCACTTATCCCAAGGTTACAGAGGTGCAGCAACAGTAAAGACTCTTTGGTTTTAATCAACTCCAAATGGATTTGAAGGACATTCCCCAGGTATTCCAGGGATTGCTGGTATTCCAATTTAAGAGTATTTCCAAATGGTAAATCCCTTTCTAGGCCACCAGAAATTCCACAACTGGGAAAAGAAATCCCTCCTGTCTCCCACCGTCTTGGCTGAATCCCCATTTGATCCCAGCTGATTTGAACATAAAAGGTTTTGTTGGTGGTTTTGCGGGAATTTGTTTTGTTTCCCTTAATTTTTTCCATAATAAAAATAAAACAAATCACCCCAAACTTCATCCATCTGCACACACTGGAAGGAAAAATCCAATCCAGCCTTTTTCAGTCAGCTGCCACATCCAATTATTCTCTCTAGGCCATGTGTCAGGAACCATCTCCTAAATATATGGAATACTGAAGCAGCAGGAGAGTCAGACTTCCAGCCCTCATCCCACCAGTGACCTGAATGAACTGGGAGCTGACTGGCTGGCAAAGCTGGAAGGAAAAAACCATTCCCTGAAAAATCTCTGGAATTCCTTTATTTTACTCTTCAGCAATCCACGGGATATCCAAGAGCATCTGGAGCTGCAAATCCTGACTCGAGCCCAAATTCCAGGCTGGATGGGGCGCAGAGCAACCTGGGATAGTGGAAGGTGTCCCTGCCTGTGGCAGGGGTTGGAATTCCATGACCTTTAAGGTCCCTTCCAATCCAAACTATTCCATGACTCTGTGATCTTAAATTCCTTCTGAGTACTTCTTATCCAGGTTTTACAGGAAAGGCCAACCACTAAAAATCCCTCAGGAATGTCAGTGATCCTTTTCATAGGATAAAACATCCTTGTCTAGTAAGAAACTGGAAATTTATGGAATTTCTCCTTCTCCCAACACAGCACGTTCACAACCATCAACTCCAGAATCCACTTAAAAATTGGGAAAATATCTCAATCCTACAGGCTTCAAGATTTGGGAAAAGTTTTAAAAACATATTGACAACAAGCACACTCCTGCTTTGAATTCCAAGGATAATGCTGCTCCATTAAGTGACCCCGGCCACTCTGCTCCCATGAATATTTAAAGGAGAAAAAAGCAAAGCATTAGGGAATGAGGCAGCCTGGAATGTGCACTAAGATCCCTGGGAAGAGAGGACAGGACAAAGGAAGTGTCAGCACAGCCAAAGTGGCCGCTGTGATGTCCAGGATTGGGTTTTAAGAGGATGGAATGGGAAGGGAAAAGTCTTTTCCAACATCACTTAGTCTGGAATGAGCCCTTCAGAACAGGCAGTGACTGACACGCAATGGGAAGTGGATCCATGGTGAGAATCCATTAAATGGAAATGCAACAAACAGGAAAATGTCCTTTCAGTTGAAAGGGAAAAATGGCTGGGAATTGTGGGGATGGAATAACATGGCAAAAAAAAAAAAATTGCAATAGATGTTTCCTACCATGTGTTTGTTACCAGAAATCCAGAAAAATCTGGGAACACATTAAGGAATGAAATTAAAAAGAAAATAACAGGAATAAATCTGAATTACTCCTTCCAGTGCCTAAAGGGGCTCCAAGAAAGCTGTAGAGGGACTTTGGATAAGGAGTGGAGGGACATGACACAGGGAATGGCTTCCCAATGCAAGAGGGCAGGGATAGATGGGATTTGGGAAGGAATTCTTCCCTGGGAGGGTGGTGAGGAGCTGGAATGGAATTCCCAGAGCAGCTGTGGCTGCCCCTGGATCCTTGGAAGTGTCCAAGGCCAGGTTGGATGGGGCTTGGAGCAATGTGGGATAGTGGAAGGTGTCACTGCCATGGCAGGGGGTGGGATTGGATGGTCTTGAAGGTCCTTCCCAGTTCACACCATTCTGTGATTCTGGGATACTCCAAAAAGGAAATCAAATTCCATGTCCAAATTCCCAGCCATTGCTGTTAGGCACAGGGCTGAGGCAGAGAGTGAGAGCAAGAGGAATAACACAGAGCAAAGTCCAGAATCATGGAATTGAAAGCTGGAAAAGAGTTGCAGGATCATTTAGCCCAAACCTCAACCCAGCACCACCACCAAGTCCACCACTAATCCCTGTCCTCAAGTGCCAAATTCACACATCCACACATTTTTGGGCACTTCCAGGGATGGGACTTCCCCACTCCCCCAGGAAGCCCATCCTAATGCTTTACAACCCTTTCCATGAAAAACATTTTCCCAATATCCAAACTAAAGCTTCCCTGGCACAACTTGAGGCCGTTTCCTCTAGTCCTGTCCCTTATTCCCTGGAAGCAAAGCCTGATTCCCACCTGATTCCACCCTCAGGGAGTTGTGGAGAGTGAAATGGTCCCCCCGAGCGTCCTTTTCTCCAGGCTGAGCCCTCCTCCAGCTCCCTCAGCTGCTCCTGGTTGCTCCAGACCCTTCCCCAGCTCCATTCCCTTCTCTGGACATGCTCCAAACCCTCAGTGTCTTCCTTTTTATGAGAGGCCAGAACTGATCCCAGAATCCCAGAACTGTTCCCAGCTTCGCTTCAGAGCCCCTGACATAAAACAACATAAAACAAGCTCCTGCTTCCATTAAAAAGCCCAGGGAAACTCCAGGCTGGAGATTTCCAGCCTGGCAGCAGCAGAGGTTTCCCATCTCGATTTCACTCTGGAATTCTTCACTACATTTTACTGCTGGGCTTGATGCTGTTCCCACAGCATCTGTGTGGGAATTAAGGATGTTCCATTCAGGAATGTCTCTAACTCGAGACACTAAACAGCGCTGGAGCAGGGCACAGTGTTCCCTCAGGGAATGACAGCAACGCTGGGAGCTCCCAGGAGATGAGCTGAGGATTCCCTGTGCTAAGCCAAGGCACATGAGAGCTGGGCCAGAGCAGGGAGAAGGAGCAGGGATCTCACTAAGCAGGAAGAGAGAGAGAAAAGGGAAATAAAGGGAAAAAATCCAGGCATGGGATCCTGAGGTTTAAGTTATGGATGAGTCCAAGGGGCTGGAATGTCTTGGATGTGTCCAGAGACAAAGCCAAGGAGATGCTCCAGGGACTGGAAACAGGCTGGGAGAAAAGGGAACATTCTGTGGAGACCTCAAAGCCCCTTCCAGTGTCTAAAGGGACTCAGGAGAGCTGGAGAGGGACTTGGGATAAAGGACAGAATGCCAGGAGAAAGGGAATGGCTTCCCACTGCCAAAGGGCAAGGAAAGATGGGATATTGGGAAGAAATGCTTCCCTGTGAGTGTGGTGAGCCCTTGGCATAGGATTCCCAGTGATGCTGTGGCTGCCCCATCCCTGGAAGCATCCAAGGCCAGGTTGGAGCAACTCCAGGTCCTGGGGCTGTGTCCACTCCCAGCCCATTTGCCACGAGGATGCTCCAGCGCTGAAGGGAGGCAGGAATAACTCTCCACATAAACACAACCTCCTCTTGGAATTACTCCGGCAGCGGAGCGGCTGTTGGGAATCGCGAGCACTGGCACCTGTTTATCTCGAGGGGCCAGGCAAGGCCTGGGAAGAGATAAACAAGGATATCAAATTTAGGACGCTTTTCCACAAAGCTGCTTTCCCCACGTTGTGTCCGGGCCATGGAATGTCTGTCACCCACGCCCTGCCCGGCCCCACAAGGAGAGTGGTGACAGTGGGAGAGTCGCTGGGGCTGGGCATCCCCCTGCTCCGGGGGCTGGAATTATTCGGGAGCAGGGATCGCTTTACCGGCATTGTATGTCCTGCTTTTCCTAAACCCCTTCGGCTCAACAAGTGTTTGTTCACTTCGTGCCCTGTCCTCACCTGTCCTTTGCAGGCCCTATCTTCCCCGATCCCAAAAAACTGGATGTGCTACAAAATCCAACCAAGCAGATGATTCCCAAGCTCTGGAAAGAAACTCCAAAGTCCAGCCTGCCTGGGTGGATTTTATCACTAATTCCGCCGTGTCCATCAGGAAGGGGCAGGATCCCTGCGGGCTCGTGATCATGAAATCATGGAATGGTTTGGGTTGGAAAGGACCTTAAAGATCATCACATTCCAATTCCCCCACCTTCCACTATCCCATGTTGCTCAAATTCCCATCCAATTCGGCTTTGGACATTTTCAGGGATCCAGGGGCAGCCACAGCTCCTCTGGGAATTCCATTCCAGCCCCTCACCACCCTCACAAGGAAGAATTCCTTACTAATATCCCATCTATCCCCACCCTCTGGCAGTGGGAAGCCATTCCCTGTGTCCTGTCACTCCATCCCTTGTCACATTCCCAAGGTAATCCCAAGATCCAACTGGGATCATCTCTTTGTATCCCTCTTGAACTAGGATGGCCCAAAAAGAGCCACTCGTTATCAGCATGGCCCCACCAGTGCCACAAAGAGCCAGCTGGAATTCTGTGATGCCTAAGCCCCATTTTGGGGCTCTGGCTTTAGTGGGATCAGAAATCCTTTGGAAACAATGAATCCAACTCTCCAGAAAGAGATGAAGAAACTGATGAGAAGGTACTTCCAATCCCAGAGATCTGAGGAAGGCCATCTTTTCCTGTCAAAGGGAATCATGGAATGGTTTGGGCTGGAAAGGACCTTAAAGCCCATCCAGTTCCACACCTTCCACTATCTCAGGATGCTCCAGATCTAACCCAGCCCTGGACACTTCCAGGGATCCAGGGGCAGCCACAGCTTCTCTGGGAATTCCATTCCAGCTCTTCATCGCCCTTCCAAGGAAGGATTCCTTTCCAATACCCTACTAAACCCTCCCTCCTTCAGCTTATCTACATTTATCCATTTCTTTAGGGCATTTCATCCTTCAAATATTCCCACTGGGGACTCAACTTCCCCTGGATGTCAGGAATGTCTCCAAAACCACCACTGACTTAAACCCACAATTTGTAGAGTGATATTTCGTTGATTAATTATTATTTAGACTCTTCATATCTAGGAAAGCGACTTCATTAACTCCATGGAAGGGAGGGTTAAAATTAAGAAAGAAATAAAAATCCAGCTGCCATATTGAAAGTCCATTAAGCCAGGAAAGGACCCAACTTTGGTGCTTCTAAACATCAATTATTCCAGAATAATTAATTAGCAAAGCTCTAACAATACATAAAATCACTCGCCTCTGACTCTTCTGATAATTTATGCAAGATTAAAGTATCGCTGTGGTTGCCTTTTCTGGTGCCTAATTCAGCATTTTCTTTTTCCTTATGGAAGCAAGACTCCAGATTTAACTGCTCTAATGCCCTTTTACAGTGTTTGCTGTAGTAAAATCTAACAGCCACTCCGGCAGGCAAGCCAGGAAATGATGGATCACGGAAGCTCACGGAAAGGGGAGCACTGTAAAATGCCCCAGTTAATGTGGAGAGAGCAGAGTAAATCTTGTTTTAAAAACAGAGCAGGGATCTCTGATGGACTCGTTTCACCCCATCAAATTCCCTTTTGATTTGCTTCCTGATAAGGGAAGGCTCCACTCCTTGATTCCTGATAACAGGGAAAGCATTTGGAAGTCATCACTGCTGAATTAAGGTCACCAATCACTGCAAACACCTCGACCCAGCCAGGAACCAACATTATTTGGGTAGCAGGTTGGGATCTTCTTTAAAAGGGAAGAATTGCTTGCTTTTTTTAATCTCAAAAGGAGCATTTGGCACTGATCCACCTGAGGCCTGGTATTCAAGCACATTTTCCCACCCCAAAGCTGGATAAAGAATGGATTGGGAGCAGCTCCAAGGAGAAGGACTTGGGGGTTTTGGTGGATGAAAAACTGGACGTGTCCCATCCATGTGTGCTCACAAACCAGAAATCCCCTATATCCTGGGCTCATCCCACAGCATGGGCAGCAGGAAAATGGGAATTCTGCCCCTCTGCCCTGCTCAGGTGAGACCCCACCTGGAATTCTGCATCCAGCTCTGGATCCAACATCAGGAGGATGTGGAACTGCTGGAGCAAATCCAGAGGAAGCCACGGAGATGCTCCAAAGGATGGAGCCCCTCCGCTTTGGAGCCAGGCTGGGAGAGCTGGGAATGTCCAGCCTGGAGAAGGGAAGGCTCCAGGGAGACCTCAGAGCCCCTTCCAGTGCCTAAAGGGGCTCCAGGAGAACTGGAGAAGGACTTGGGACATGGGATGGAGGGACAGGACAGGGAATGGCTTCCCACTGCCAGAGGGCAGGGATAGATGGGATATTGGGAAGAAATTCTTTCCTGTGAGAGTGGGGAGACCCTGGAATGGAACTCCTAGAGAAACTGTGGCTGCCCCATCCCTGGAAGTGTCCCAGGCCAGGTTAGATGGGACTTGGAGCAATCTGGGATAGTGGAAGATGTCCCTGTCCACGTCAGGGGATTGGAACTGGATGATATTCAAGACCCTTCCCAAGCCATTCTGTGATTCCATGGGAAAGAAAAAAAAAAAGTTTGGTGGCACATCCCACCCTTCCCTGGGCTCTCTCTGCCCCATCCAAGGACAAGATGTCCCAGGACATTTGCCGGTGCCGTGAGGGACAACACGGAGTTTCCCATCGCAACCAACACTGGAGTTTACAGCCCACACTAAATCTCCAAGAATTCCTGTGCCCTTTTCCGACGGAGAGCCCCCGAGGGCAGCTTAAGGGCCGATAACATGAGGGATCAGCCTTGGAGCCGATCCCATCCACACCTCCACACAAAATCCCCACTTGACACCGCTCCAAAGAATCCAAAATAGAAACAGCACCCCGAAAACCGCACGCGTGGGGATTATCCAGAGGCACAGGGGAGGAGGAAACGTTCCTTGAACTCAGATTTCCTGAGGGATGACAGCAAAATTCCCGTTGACGAGCGAAGTTAAGGCATCTCCCCACCCCTCGGGCTGAAGCAGAAACTCCGGCAAAGCTGCTGGAACAGCAGAGTTTTGTAGGACTCAGGAGATGCTGCCGAGCCCACGAATCCCTTATTCCAGGTGCACTCTGGCATCTGTTCCATATTCCAAGGGGTTTTTGCTCATTTCCAGTGCTTTGTGGAGCACACGGAGCGATCCAGCAAGTCCTGGAATGAACGGCTTAACTCGGCTCAGCAGCCAGGGAGAGGAATTTCCCTCCGACGCTTCCGAGTCGTTACAGGGAAAACCAAACGGGAAGATTTCCACAAGGAAATTTTAAAAATAAGGGTGTAACCCGGGATTTGGGAAAGAGCTGGAAGCAGAAAGCAGAACAGAGAAACCTACACAGGTTTTACGGGGAATTGAGCATCTGCCAGGGAGGGATTTTGGGAATCCTGACAGAGCAGTGGAGGATACTCCGATCATCCACGCCGGCATTAGTAATTCCAACTGTGACCATGCTGGGAATACCATCAGACAGTTTATTAAGTGGGAGAAAACAGCAAAAGGAAGGAAAAAAACAACAGGGAAAAGGGACTCATTGTCACTTTTCAGGGTTTGGGTTTTTTTAAGTGCCTTAACCTACTTTTATTTCCCTTATTTTTATTTAGGAGCCCAAGGAAAGATAAGCAAAGGGATAAGAGGGATCAGCACTGAAATTCCACCCAATTCCAAGCAGCAGGTCCAAAACTGGTTTAAAAGCTTCATTTTTGGTTGGGTTAGGAGACTCCTACAGGTCCCTTCCAAGCCAAAGCATTCCATGGACAAATAAATATCTATTTTCCAAGATAAAGATCTGTTTCCAAGAGCATGGAGTGACAGGATAAGGGGGATTTGCTTCAAACTGAGAATAAGTTCAGATGGGATATTGGGCAGAAATTCTTCCCTGTGAGGGTGGTCAGGTCCTGGTTGCCCAGAGAATTTGTGGATGCTCCATCCCTGAAAATATTTAAGGCCAGGCAAGCTCCAGGAGGCCAAACGAGGAGTTCAGGACCTACTGCTCTGCTTCCCATTTCTTTTCCCTGTCTCTTTTAGTTCCACACCGTGCCATCCCTGAAAGGTTTGGAGTCTTACACAAAGCCCCCCCACAGACCTGGAAATATCAAGGGTCAGAGCAATGGAAGGATCTCATCCATCCCCAAAGCCAAATATTTTTCCTATTAGTGTATAAATAGACTATTCTCCAAAGAACTGCTGGCTACCAATGGAATTTCCCAATCCAACAGAGCTGGAGCTGCACAGGAGAGGCTCTAAAATAGGGACTGAGGTAAAAATATTGAGGTAAAACTACCTAAAACAGGGATTGAGATGTGACTTCCACTAAAACATGGAATGGTTTGGGTGGGAAGGGACCTTCAAGGTCATCTCCTTCCAAGGGACACATTCCATTGGACCAGGCTGCTCCAAGTCCCATCCAACCTGGCCTGGAATACTTCCAGGGATGTGGCTTCCACAACAAATTGAGTGTGCAGATCGAATTCTGCAGGGAAAGAGACACCCAGGAATTGTCACCTTCCCTCTCAATGAATCCCCATTTCCCTCTCAATGTTCCCTCTATCGCAGTCACCAATTTCCCCAATCCCAAATCCAACGTCTACACGGGAACACTTCATTGAGCAAGGCCCATTCCCTCGCTCCCAGCGAGGCTGTTATTTTTAAAAGAGGGCTCTGCAAAGAGAATTCCCAATCCTGGCTCCACGCCTGCAGCTCCTCTTGCAGCTCGGGGACGAGTCACCTGGAAATGCCAAGTCAAGGCGGAAACCCAAAACCGTTACTTACGACCGCTGACGTAACCGGGGCCGGCAAAGAGCCAAGAATGTGAACTTTTCCCAATTCCTGAAGGAGTGAGGAGCCACCTCGCCAGCCACGCTCCACCCCTGGCTCCCAAGGACAAGCCAGAGGGAAGAGAGAGCTGGCAACGGAATGATTTCCGAGCAAGGTCAAACCTAGGTGGGACAAAGGAATGACAGAGAGCAGTGACCTTGGAAGGGTTTGGATCAGCTGGAAGAAACTCAGGAAAACGGGAGTTTTGGATCAGCTGGAAGGAACTCGGGAAATGATGGAGCAAAGAAAAAGATGGGATGAACTCCGAGGAGTTCTGTGTGTGATCCAAGGGCTTCCCTGAGGGAAGGGATCAAGAGCTTAACTCGGCCGTAACGCAATCGGAGGCGTCGTCTCAAAGAGCAGCAAAACCTCACACGACTCGGAAGAAAAATAAAATAAATATAAAACAAAGCACCAAACAAGGAAAAAAACTCCAAAATTCCCTCAACTGCTGTCCCACTGCAAATCAAACTGCTGGAAACATCAAGGAAAAAAAATAGGCGAGGGTATAAAATGCAGGGCTGAGACTTTCAGAGCTGCCAGAGGGATCCAAACACCCGGTGTCAATAAAATTATCAGCAGCTGAGCATTCGGATGCCACCCATAACTTGCTCCTCACCATTTACACCCCCTTTACTCGCCCAAGTAATGCAAAGCAGCTCCTGCCACTTTTGCCTCCAGCGTTTTTCCAAGCAAACACTCCTTGCCCATCCCAACCCCCTCATGTCGCATCCTGTGGAGCGAGGAGGAGAGAAATGAGGGTTTAGGGAATTTTTTGGAGGGTGATTCTGGCAGTAAAGAGTTGGAGAAGCTTCTGCAGATGCAGAGTGAAGAGGGTTTTCTGAATCCTGCGGAATTTCTCTTCAGGAAGATGGGAAAACAAACAGGATTCCTTCTGTTTGGCAGTTTCAACAGTGGGGTGGCAACACAGGAAAAGCAGGAAGCTGAAAACACAAACCACTGGCTTATTTCAGTTTGGAGCAGGAGAGAGTGGAAAATAAGCAGGGAAGGAATATTTTCAAGGGAAGCAACACAAATTCAGGCTGGATGTAGTCGATCCAACAAGGATGTGCTCCCAAATTTCTCCTCCTCTGGCCATGGAGTTGCACAGCCACAGATGGGGAATTGCAACAATTCCTCATCTACTTAAGCTGAAGGAGGGAAGGTTTAGTGGGGTATTGGGAAGGAATCCTTCCCTGGGAGGGTGGTGAGGAACTGGGATGGAATTCCCAGGGAAGCTGTGGCTGCCCCGGGATCCCTGGAAGTGTCCAAGGCCAGGCTGGACAGGGCTTGGAGCACCCTGGGATAGTGGAAGGTGCCCCTGCCCATGGCAGGGAGGTGGAATTGGATGATCTTCAAGGTCCCTTCCAACCCAAACTGTTACGGGATCTAAATTCCAGGATGAACCACCCACTTCTCCCAGAAAAAAATCCAAAAGCTCCTTAGAAGTTCCTTCAATACCCAGACTGGAGGTCACAGAAGGAAAAGGGAGCCAGGCTTTGAACTCAGGACACAGCAAAATAAGTTGATCCTTGAGGTCCCTCCCAACCCAAACCATTCCATGATTCCCAGTTCACCTCAAGCAGGACACGACCGGTCTCACACGGAACCATCCAACCCAGCAAGCACCGAATTATTTAAGGAACAAACACAACATAAATAAGGAAAAGTCCCTGGAGGATCTCCCTCCTGCTCTCTCCATCTCCTGTTTCCAGCCAACTGTGACCGTGCCGAAGCAATCCCGGAGCAGTCCTGCCTGGAAGGGGACATTACAGAGGTGGAAAAGACACGGAGGAGCCTCTTTGTAATATTCCATGATCCCCCCAGGCGAGGCGCAGAGCCGGCGCTGCTGAACGCTGCACTTTTGGATTCAATTAAAGTGATTATCTGTTGTGCCAAATAAATTGTGTCCAGCATCTATCCTGCAGGATTTTACACCTCCAGCCTCATTATTCCCTAACTGTTTCCTCCTGTTTATGCTCTCTCCAATTAAATTGCTGATAATATGAGCCAAAATAAAAAACGAGCGCACCTTGTCCGGAGAAAATTGATTCCCTTTTTTTCCTGCACCGGGCGATTGCCAGGTTTTATATACTCTGTTCCTGGCGATCATTAGTAATTCAATTTTCTTTTTATTAGCCCCCTTATCTGCTGAGCAATATAGTGGCAGAGCTGACCTCTTTCGCACGGGTAAATGTTTAAAATCTTTTCCCTGATTAATTTTGCCAGTTAAGGAAAAGAGGAGAAATGATCCGGCTCTTTGCCATCACAATGAATAAAGCTTAATGTTGATTGTGATGGAATTTCTAATGCCAAGGAAATTGATTGAACGCAGCAATTACCCCGCAATAGGAACTCCAGGGAAATGGGATGGTTTTCTCCCCGGCCGTAGCCTTTTGGTTATTTAAAACAATCCAATTTGCAAGGATAATTATATATTAGTGTTTTATCTGCCACCGGGAATGAACATGGGAATTTTGATACTGGCCCGGCATTAGCAGGTTATTGCTGCAAATTACTCCAGATCTGCTTTCTTTCACATAAAGACGAAATTAGGCCATCAATAACCAGAAAAAGGTGGACTGAGGAGATGGGAGAGGCACGAGTGCCCTCTGCAGGGCTGTGTGCGCTTCCCAAAATCCCCAATTCTCCTGGAAAAGCCCCCGATTCTCCTGCAAAAATCCTAATTTTCCCACATGCACCACGCAGTCGTCACTCCCATTCTCATCATCCATACATTTGCCACATCACTGACGTTAAAATGAATTAGGAAAAATCAAGAAACCTTCCTTTGAAGCACTTATTCTTAGTTTTTTCCAAGGAAAAAATCCTGGGAATAAGAAATGACAGCTCAAATGCCCAAACAGGATGAGCCAAGGAATGGCGAGGAAAAGTTCGCAACTACCATAACTCACCTGTCTGTTGTCAAAAAATAGGTTGGGAACAAACCTCACCCTGCAAGAAATCACAGATAAATATAGGAAAAAGCTGTTGGAAAACCGTGGGATTCCCATATCCTCTGGCATGGGACTCTCAGGATGGGAAAAGCAGGAATATCCTGCTGTTATCACATCTGGATCAGTCAAACCTCACTTAGAAGCCAGCAATTTCCCTCAAAACTGGTGAGAAAAAGATGCCATCCCTGAACTTCTGGGAATATTCCATCTTCAGTCTGGAGAAAGTGGGTAAAGGATTCCCAAGGTGATGGGACAGGACATGGACAAAAAGCTCATTTGGCATTTAGACTGGCTGGGAGAGCTGGGAATGTCCAGCCTGGAAAAGGGAAGGATCCAGGGAGAGCTTGGAGCCCCCTTCCAGTGCCTAAGGGGGCTCCAGGAAAGCTGGAGAGGGAATTTGGACAAGGACCTGAAGTACCAGGGCACAGGTTTCCTACTGCCAGAGGACAGGGATAGATGGGATATTGGGAAGGAATTCTTCCCTGTGAGATTGGGAGGGTACTGGAACAGAATTCCCAGAGAAGCTGTGGGGCTGCCCCATCCCTGGAAGTGTCCAAGGCCAGTTTGGACAGAGCTTGGAGCAATGTGGGATAGTGGAAGATGTTCCTGCCCAGTCAGGGCATTGGAATTCCATGATCTCCAAGGTCTCTCCCCACCCAAACCATTCCATTGTTTTATCCAACACAGTGGCACCCGAGACCTTGATGATCCTTGTTGGTCCTCCAGCTTTTCCCTGGATAAGGAGAGAAACAACCACCACCTTTTATCCCTCTTCCATCACATCCCTGAGGATCCCAGAGGCGAGGGAGGCAGCTTGACCTGGAACTTTCTCCCTGCTCCACCATCCCATTGGAAAAACTTCCATTTAGGACACACTCCAATATCTGAGCTGTTATTAAACATCCCACTTAATCAAGTATTTTGGAATTAATCTATAAGAGCTGCAGGTGGACCTCATGGAACAGCCCAAATAATCCCAAGAAAATTCCTACCAATCTGCCACTTTCCATTGGCTCTCTGATCCCCAAATGAAAACAATTCCCACAGAGGGAAGTGGACAGAGCATTGGGAAACACCAATCCCAATTCAAGACTCATCAATGTCTGGAAGACCTTCCCTACTGATGCGACCAAACATTTGGGTCCAAGAAGGGAACTGGAAAGCAAGAAGACAGATCAGAACTTGGGAAAAGCAGGAGCAATGTCTCTGTACAGCCCACAGAGCTGTGCCACAGATCCCAAAATCCCGTGGAACAGGACAAACAGGAAACCAACCAGGCTGTGTCACCACAGGCCCCACATCCGTGAGGACAGAAGGGGCTGATCCAGCTTTTCCAGCCACGCTGCCATGCAGGAAGTTGGGAACATTCCTCCCCTCTGTCTTTCCCTCCAGAAATGGATCCACCTCCCTGCTCCATTCCTACCCCACTCTGCTCCCAGTGCATCCCAGTAACCCCATTTACTTCCCTCACACCTGTCCAAGGAGAAATGGGAAAGACTGGAAACTCCACCACTTTGTGGTGATTAATATCCACCATATTTTTCCTGGGATTAATATCCACACTTTGCCCAAAAAGAAACCAAAACAACCTTCCCAAAACCTCTTGGATGACCTGGGAGCCAGGAATTGATTCCACAAACATCACTTGCTCCCAGCTCCCTGTGGAACCAAAAACACTGGCACCACATCCATAATTATACATCCCTAGGGAACACAGGGAACATGGGAGTTGTCCCAATCCCTGTGAGCAATCCAGGATCTCCCAGACTTGGGAATATATCCCTGCTCCATCCACCACTCAATAACCTTTTCCTACTAAACCTGGGGGGAAAAAAACCCCACAGGAGTCCTGGAGCACACAGAGGAACAGCCCTGGAATAATTCCACAGCTTTCCAAACCCAGAGTTTAAGAATATTCCAACACACGAAGCTGCAAATCCTCTGCCTGGGATTGAAGCTCTCCATGAAAAATCTTGAAGTACAAAAGGATTCAAATCCAGAAAGTCAATTTTAATCAAAGGGAGCAAATCCAAAATTCACTGAGGGAATTTCAAGGCAATCCAGGCTCTTCCTGAATTTCTATGCAAAGGAGAAGGTGCCACACAGAGAAGCATCTGGCAGGAAAGGCTGGATAACTGGATCCACTTTTGGAGGGGGGAATGAACTCCCTGCTCTCCCAAGGTCACTTCCAGACCTATTCCCTTTCTTTTCTTCCATTCTCCAACCTTCTCTTTATTTGCCAACTTCCCAAAGCCTGGAGCAAAACCCCATTCCTGTTTTATTTTCTCATTCCTATCCAGATAAAATCAGGATTTCAGTGTGGGAACGTTCCCTTCAGTCAAGGAACTGGGACTCCAAACAAGCTGATATCCCTGGAATCATCACTGCTTCAATTCTCTCCAAGGTTAAAATGCTGTAGCAATCCCAAATTGCTCCATGTCTCCAGAGCTTTCTGTCTTTTCATGGAATCATGGAATGATTTGGATTAGAATAACTCAAAGATCATGGAATTCCACACCCCTGCTATGAACAGGGACACCTTTCACTATCCCAGGCTACTCCAAGCCCCATCCCAGCTGGCCAGGGTCACTTCCAGGGATGCAGGGACAACCACAGCTTCTCTGGGAATTCCATTCCAGCCCCTCACCACCTTCACAGGGAAGAATTCTATCCCAAAATCCCATCTATCCCTGCCCTCTATCAGTGGGAAGCCACTCCCTCTGTCTCGTCCCTCCATCTCTTGGCCAAAATCCCTCATCCAGGAAAACTCAACAACATCTCAACGGAGCTGTCTGAAACCAAATAACCCCAAAATATAACTGGAGACAAATCCCAGCTATGTCTGATCCAAACCTCTCTCCCAGCTCCAGCAATTCCCACAGGGAATTTCACTGGGGGGCCACAGGGAAAATGCACCTCATATCCACTTGAAACAACTGAATTCCAGGTGGGGGAAGCCTTTTATCCATGAAAATATCCCTAGGGAACAGAAGAAGCAGGCTTGGAGCCACCAACATCCCAACAATATTCCAGACACGTGGTGGTGCCACTCTGAGCTCTAAGTTCTGCTCCAAGGCAGCAGGACATGGATGCAAACTCCCTGCTCCCAAACATGATGGATTCAGTATTCCACTAATTACTGGTGTTTTAAGCAAATTAGATCCAAAACTGACACCACACTGGTGAGAGATTTGCGTATTCCTCCCTCTGCCAACCTCTTCCTTCTTGGAAAACTTTCCTGAAAATCCAGGGAAACCCCAGGAAAAGCAGGAAACAGATTTTTTGTGGAGATGCCGAAAGGACAACACGGATAACGGAGTCAAACTTCTCCTCAGTGTTTGCTCCGGGACCAACAACACCTCCAGGAGGACTCAGCCACACATTCCCAAATCCAAGAACCCTTGGAATCACTCCACCGAGTGCAGTGAGCCCTTGGAATGCCTGTTCCTACCTTCCTTGGTGGCCACCTGCGTCCTGGTCGCCGGCATCCGGCAGAGCCGGTGCTTGGAAATCTGCACCAGGCCCCGGGGCGAGGAGCGCTTCGCCGTCACCGAAGGTTTTCCCCGCGTGGAATTCTTCTTCCGGAGGTGGAAGCAGCTCTTCAAAGCTGTGGTGGGGCAGATGTTCTTCTTATCCATGGAGGAACTGGGAAAGGGAATGTCACACGGTTAGGGGGGGGAGTAGGGAAGTGACCAAAAGGCTCCTGGTGTTCTTCTCCAGGGCTCCAAGAGGAGTCAAATCCCACCGGGATTCTCCTCTGGTGGAGGAGGGAGGAGAAGCTCTGAGGAGAAAATTCCAAGGAAACGGGCAAATGTGAGGAATTCCTGGCAAGGAACAGATGGAGAATGAGGTGTTTGACAGCCAAACTTACTCACTGCCTTCTGCTCAACAGATGTGAGGGATTGAATCATGGAATCATGGAATGGTTTAGCTTGGAAAGGATCTCTGAGATCGTCAAGTCCAAGCATTTCCCAGCAGTGCCAAAGCCACCACTGACCATGTCCCCAAGTCCTACATCCACACAGATCTTAAATCCCTCCAGGGATGGGGATTCCCAACGCCTGACCACCCTTTACAGGAAGAAATTTTCCCAATATCCAAAATAAAACTCCCCTGGAGCAGTTTCAGGCTGTTTCCTCACACCCTGTCCCTTGTTCCCTGGGAGATCCTGATCCTTCCTGACTTCATCCTCCTGTCAGGGAATTCAGGGAGCCAGAAGGTTCCCCCTGAGCCTCCTTTTCTCCAGGCTGAGTTCTCCCAGCTCCCTCATCTGCTCCTGGTGCTCCATTCCCAATTCTGGACATGCTCCAGCTCCTCAGTATCCTCCCACCAGGATCTGAGGAACCTCAGCAGTGCCGAGCACAGGGGGATGATCCCTTTCCCAGTTCTGTTGGAATTTACTAAGGTGTGGGAGGTCTCCCTGAACTGCCAAAAAATCCAAAACATTCTCAACTTCTCCAGGCTGCACCAGAGTGATTTTCCCAGCACAATCCACCCACTGATAGTTTTCCAGGAGGGCAAGGCATGGATGGAAACCTGCTGGGAAGCACTGAAGGGAAACATAAGCAGGAATAAACCCAACAACTACGAGAATTTGAAATTAAATCAAGGAAAATGCAGCTTCCTTTGCTGAGTGAGGAAGTGTCGGTGATCACAGGGATTCACAGGATCCAGCTCTGGATCACTCAGCATCAGGAGGATGTGGAACTGCTGGAGCAAATCCAGAGGAGGACATGGAGATGCTCCAAAGGATGGAGCCCCTCTGCTCTGGAGCCAGGCTGGGAGAGCTGGGAATGTTCAGCCTGGAGAAGAAAAGGCTCCAGGGACACCTCAGAGCCCCTTTCAAGTCCTAAAGGGGCTCCAAGAAAGCTGGAGAGGGACTTGGGACAGGAGGTGGAGTCACAGGACACAGGGAATGGCTTCCCACAGCCAGAGGTCAGGGATAGATGGGATATTGGGAAGAAATTCTTCCCTGGGTGGGTGCTGAGGTCCTGGAATGGAATTCCCAGAGAAGCTGTGACTGACCCTGGATCCCTGAAGTATCCAAGGCCAGGTTGGAGAGGGCTTGGAGTAGCCTGGGATAGCAGAAGATGTCCCTGTTCATAGCAGAGGTGTGGGATTCCATGACTTTTAAGGTCTTCCAGCTCAAACCACCCCATGATTCCATAAATCCTCCAGCACACACAACAACCCTCAGCGGAATTCCTCCCACAGCCACAACCTGATGTGAAACCCACGGACACAAAATCCAAACCAACAACTCACCCCACGTTCCCTTTCCTCTTGATGATTTTTGTCCGACTCTTCACTTTGTAACTGGACAGTGCAGCCTCTCCAAAGGATTTTATCCCGCCGGGAACAACGGACGCCGCGCTCGGAGCCAGCGGGACAGAGACAGTCCGAGGGATACTTGGGGCTGGAGCCTTCTTCTGCTCCTCGGATCTCCACTGGAATGCTGACTTGGAAGTGGAAGGCAAAGTCTGCAAGCTGGAGGCTTTCCACTTATATTTACTGGGAGAAACCCCCAGCTTGGACTGCAATCCCAATTTCTTTATTTTCGCGCCCAAATCCGCTTTGGGGGAGATTTTAGCACCTTTGTCCGCTCCCCCAATGCCCTTCTTGGAATTTTCAGCTCGAGGGCTCGCCCACCTCTTCACAATCCGAGAGCTTTTCCCAGGGTTTGCCACCCAGGTGTAGTTGTTTTTCCTGAATTTCTGAGATTTGCTGGAGACGGGCGCCGAGGCAGCTTTTTGGAGAGCGGGAGCTTTGGGAATGACAGGAAATCTGCTCTTCACCAGAGTCACCCCTGCCTGAGCAGGTCGAGAGAGCACCTCAGCATTCCCAAAGAGTTTGGGATGTAGGGAAGTATCCTCACCACTTGGCTGCCCTGGGGAGAGTGGTTCTGCCTTGATCCGTACCGAGTGTTGGGCTGGTTCCTGACCTGGAAATTCCAAAGGTTTTTGTGGCTCCGACTTCAACGCCACGGCACTTTCACTGGTGCTTCCAGAGATGGAAAAGGAGCTCCCAGCTCCGCTGCCAGGCAGGCACACAGTCCTCGAGGTGGAACTGAAGGAAATGGATAAGGAAGGTCTTCTCTCCTCTTCCTGGAGAAGAGATTTCTGGATATTTCCATCCGCCGAAGGAGCCACCGCCACTTCCCGCGTGGAAAACTCGCCGTAAGGACCCACATTTTCCTGGCCAGCCCTTTGTGGCACCTGGATATCCACAACAATGTTCCCATCCGTGGTGAAATCCACGTGTCTCTCCGGGGATGATTCTGGTGGCTCGGGAGTCTGGCTATCCCCAGGGCTCCCAAAACCCCGGGAAGTGCTGGAAGCACTTCCAACGTCATACCCCGATCCCGGCAACCGGTTGTCCAGGGAGTATTTTTTCCTCCAGGAGTGAGTCTGGCGTGGGTGGAAATTCCTGGGAGCCTGCTGGGGGTACCTGCTGGAAAAGGCTCCTCTCCTGGTGTAGCCGGGCTGGCGGGGGTTGTTCCACCTCGGAGGAGCCGACGGCGTCGGACGTGGGACATTCCCGTGCATGTTCCTGTGGCTGTTTATGAGACCTGAGGGAGAGAAGACAGAGCATCAATTCCCTGATCCCGTGGGGAATCTGAGAGCAACACAGAGCTGCTCTTCCTTGCGCTGGAATTCCATCATCGCTCGGGTTTTGGATGATGAGGCAGGGTGGAAGGAGAAGTTATGGAATCGCAGCGTCCAGGAGTGGTTTGGGTTGGAAGGGACATCCAAGAACATCTGGTTCCATTTCCTTGCCATATCCCTGAATTCCATTGGTTGCTCCAAGCCACATCCAACCTGGCACTGGACACTTCCAGGGATCCAGGGACAGCCTGGCAATTCCATCCCAGCCCCTCACCACCCTCACAGGGAAGCATTCCTTCCCAAATCCCATCTATCCCTGCCCTCTGGCAGTGGGAAGCCATTCCCTGTGTCCTGGCAGATTCTGATCCCATCTGACTCCACTCTCCCGTCAGGGAATTTTAGGGAGCCTCCTTTTCTCCAGGATGAGCCCCCCCAGCTCCCTCAGCTGCTCCTGGTGCTCCAGACCCTTCCCAAGTTCCCTTCCTTGCTTCTCTTCAAAGCAGCAACAAGGACACTCCAAGGCTTTGCTGTTGTGTCCCTCTGGAAGTCAATATCCCTCTTAATTTGGGAATTTCTGCCCTTGTCCAGCCTCAGTGTTTAGAAAACCTTTCCCATGAGTGATTCCCAAAGGAATTTGGAGCCTGGTGTTTCAGGAAGACTTTTTCCTTCACCGGGGTCACGGTGCTGCCAGGAGAGCTGAGTCAGCACATTCCTCATGGAAAAGCAAGGATTGTTTTCCTCCCTCTCATCATTCCCCCACGCAGGAGCTCCTGGAGAGGCAAATCCCAATTCCTGAGCAGAGATTGTGGCCTCACCAACGAGGAAAATTTACTTTGGAGGACAAAAATAGAGCGGTTTGGTACTAAAATAAGCTCTGGGGTTTTCCAGAGCTTGGGAAGGACACATGGATACACATCCCACCTCTGTGCTCCCAGCCCCGGGGCTGTGGGACAGGGAAAAGCTCCTTCCCAAAGCCAGGAGAGTCCCAGATCCTGCTGAGAGCAGCACAGTGGGAATTCCCTGGTGTGGGAACCCCAAAATCCCCCAGCACTCCATGGGCTCTGTTCCCTCCCTGCCTTGGCCTACTCGACTTTCCTGGGTCTTTTCCCTTTTCACCTTTTCCCAGCACTCCCTGGATCACTTCCCTCTTCTCCCAGAACTCTGGGATCTTCTCCATCCTCATCCCACTCACACTCCCCACAATCCCCCTCTAAAATCCAACATCCCACCCCCACCAAAAACTCCCCAGGTCCCACCACAGATTCCCAAAATTCCCTTAAAACACCACACCGACCCCAAGATGCCCAGATTTCCCCTTATCCCTCCTCCCAGCTCCCCTCGTGTCCGGATCCCGGCCTGTTTTCCTCGTCCCTCCCTCCCTTTTTTCCCTGTTCCCTTCGGTGTCCTTTCATTTCCCGGTGTTCCCCTGATCCATTCACACCCTGGAGCACTCGGATCTCCTGGCACAGCCTCTCCCATTCCCGATTTCCCTCATCCCCACACTCTGCAGCCCTCGGATCTCCCGGCACAGCCTCTCCCATTCCCGATTTCCCCCAATTCCCCCCAATTTCCACACCCTGGAGCGCTCGGATCTCCCTTTCCCATTCCTGATTTCCCCAATTCCCACACCCTGGAGCACTCGGATCTCCCAGCACAGCCTCCCCCACTCCTGATTTTCCCCAATTCCCTCCAATTCCCACAACCTGGAACGCTCGGATCTCCTGGCACAGCCTCTCCCATTCCCGATTTCCCAAAATTCCCTCCAATTCCCACACCCTGGAGCACTCGGATCTCCCGGCACAGCCTCTCCCATTCCCGATTTCCCTAATTCCCACCCTCTGGAGCACTCGGATCTCCCTTTCCCATTCCTGATTTCCCCAATTCCCGCACCCTGGAGCACTCAGATCTCCCGGCACAGCCTCTCCCATTCCCGATTTCCCCCATTCCCCCCCAATTCCCGCACCCTGCAGCGCTCGGATCTCCCGGCACAGCCTCTCCCATTCCCGATTTCCCTCATTCCCCCCCAGTTCCCGCACCCTGCAGCGCTCGGATCTCCCGGCACAGCCGCTCCCGTTCCTCCATTCCCGCAGCGCTCCCGCACGGCCCCGCGGCGCTGTGACGTCATCAACCGGCGCCGCCCGACGCCAACGGACTCACGTGAGCGCTCCCCGGGTGGTCACGTGACGCCCGCGGCCGTTGCCTGGCAACGGGGCCGGGACAGCGCGGCCTAAACTGAGCCCGGGGCTGGGCCTGGGATCGGGCCTAACCCAGCCCGGCCTGGCTGTTCCCAGCCTCTGTCCTCGGCCTGGGATAGCAGCCCGGTTGTCCCCTGTTCCCATCTCAGCCTGGTCCAGCTGTCACCAGCCCCTGTGCCCTGTTCCCATCTTACTCTAAACCAGCTCTCCCTAGCCCCTGTCCTCAGCCTGGGCCACCGTGGCTCTTCTTGTCCCCAGCCTCTGCTCCTTCCACAACCTCATCCAGCCAACTCCTGTCCCCATCCCAGCTTGATCCAGCTGTCCTCATTTCTCCTGTCCCCATCGCATCCTGATCCAGCTGTTCCCATTTCTCCTGTCCCCATCCCTGTCTGGCCCAGCTGTCCCCATTTCTCCTGTCCCCATCCCTGTCTGGCCC
Organism: Peucedramus taeniatus; assembly: GCA_013400575.1. Classification (NCBI taxonomy): domain Eukaryota; kingdom Metazoa; phylum Chordata; class Aves; order Passeriformes; family Fringillidae; genus Peucedramus; species Peucedramus taeniatus. The sequence goes on from WBNO01030929.1 coordinate 132,575, forward strand.
AGCTGTCC